>PVKZ01002557.1:0-212310 GCA_004027375.1 Macroglossus sobrinus | reverse complement strand
CCAGTTTTTTCCATATAGCTTGACAATATCTGAAACTGAAATAGAGTTGGGAGTACTAGTTTAAATTTTTCCTCCCTATAGAAAGGGTCTAAAGAAATAGACTCATTTCCTTTGCTCTTGATATAAAACTCATTCTGGAAGATGTTTTCCAAGGAATAAAAGGAGTTAAACTTATATAGAAAATATTACACAAATATTTTAGATGGACCTTTAGGTGTTTGGCTCTGCAGTTGGCTGAATCATTACTTATCATCATGCTGCAGTAAGAGACAATCTATTAAGCAGTCATGAACTACCAGTGTTAAAATCCCACTTCTCTCATTTACCAGGCTTGTGATTCTAAGCACATTCTATAATATCTAAAAGATTAACATCAGTTTTCTCATGTGTAAAGTGGAAATAACCTGGGCTGGACTCTTGTGTTGTTTTGCAGATTACACAGGATGACATGAGTTATCCTATTGGGGCTCTCACCAGTAAGAAAAGGAAAGTAATAATAGCAGTGTACTGTACCTAGTACATACTAAGATAATTGTTATTATTAACATGTCATGAGATGTGGTTGAATTCTTCAAAGATTGTGGGGAAAGGTTCAGAATGCATTTGGATAAGTAAGGAGGAGAAAGAGGAATAGCGAGATAAATATCTTGGCATACAGAGGTCTAGTCTGAAGTATATTTCTAACTCTCTGTATATCCTCAAGCAGGTCTCTGATGCTACTGCAATATGCCAAGGGTTTTTGTGCTCCATGTGAACAGGACTGGGAGGCAGATCACTGGAGTGATGCTATGCTAAAATAATTTTTTTTTAAATTACATTTCTTCTGATGTTTCCCCTTGACTCAGAGCTGGGAATAGGATGAGATTTTAAAGGCTCACAGGGAACTAATAGAAGCTTAACAGACATCTGTTGTTCCCAGGGGCATCTGGAAGCTTTACTCTGAATGATACATCATCTAAGCTCTCTCCAGTGCACTCTCCCTTCCCCCACACACTGGCTCAACAGACAAAAGAACATATATCTTGTGGTCAGACTTTAGCAAAACTGTGAATTTAGTGGAATTTGTCCTCTTAGTTCTCCATCTCTTAGTGCTCTTTCTCAGAGTCTATGCTTTCTCTTACTTGTTCATCTATTAATTATTTTATTTAACAAATATATGAATACCTACTTGTGACAGACACGCTGCTGAGCTTTGAGAATACAGAAAGCAGGTCAGATAAAGTCTCTGCCCTCTCTGGCTGAGGGAAATATACGTTAATAAGTACTTTCTAAAAATACACTAGATTTTGAAAGTTCTATGAAGAAAATTTATAGGGTGAAGAGTAAAAGGGAATCAGTTTCGATAAGAACATTGGGGGTGCTTTTTGAGGGGATGGCATTTAAACTGATCTAAAAGATGAAAATGAACCCACTGTGCAAAAAAAATTGAAAGAAAGAGCACGTAGAGAAATAGGAACAGCGAATTTAATTATCCAGAAGTGGGAAAGGGAATTAGTATTTTTAAGAATCAGAGACAAAATGAATGCTCCTGGATTATAGAGTGATGGGAAAATAGAGACATAGGGGAATGGGACACAATTAGCATTGCAGGCCATAGAAAAAGAACTGGATTTAAATTTAAGAAAAAGTGGCATCCATTGAGAACCCTTCATCACAGGAGTGAAATGTACTAATTTACCTTTTTTTTTGAAAGTGGCAAAAATGAAAGCAAAGATATCAACAGTCATCTGTTCTATTGCTGATCATAATAATTTGCAAGGGTAGTGACAAGAAATAAAGATAAACAGATTAGAGATATATTTGTGAAGTAGAACGCAAAACCTGTTTTCAGAAAAGTATTGAATTAAGTTGATTTCAGTTTATGGAATGTTTTTTGAACTTCCTGACATCAGATGTTTCTGAGTGCTAGGTGAATTTTTGTGAATATAATCATGGGAGCACAGTTCAGAGTAGTCTGTCTCACAGGGAGCTTTGCATTTTAACAGCTAAATAATAATATTCTACAAGCTAAAATAATAATATTCTACAAGCAGGACCTTTGATATTTGTGTAGTTTTTTAAAAATTTATTTATTTGCCCTGTATTCGTATCACATGGGCTTCTACCAGTCTTACTCTTATTTTAGCAATGCTCTATTCATCATCACTCCTTTTCCAGCCTCTATTGTTAGTAGTTACATCAACCGACCCCAGCCCTAGCAAGTGTCTGAGACAGATGCCAGAGTGTGAAAGACCAACACAAATTGGAGGAAAGAGGCAGGTGGCACTGGTATTGCATTTTCTTTTCTCTAGGTGGCACTGGTATTGCATTTTCTTTTCTCTAGGTGGCACTGGTATTGCATTTTCTTTTCTCTAAATGAAGTGTTTTGCTTGTCTGTTTTTGTTGGACAGCATTCTTCTCTAGCATAGTGAGGATACATCTAAAAATTATAAGATGGAAGCTATGATCACACCTGAAGTCTGCAGAAAGTTCAGAGATTCAAGTTGATCGAGTCTATTTTTGATATCATGTTTTTCTGTTTTTCTATAGTAATTATTTCCTTTTCTAGATTCCTTACCTCTGATTTTCCTTTAAATTGTGGTGTTCTCTTTTGTGTCATTCACAGCCACTTTACTCTTTACCCTAGGTTTCCTCCCAGGATAATTCTATCCATTTACTGGATTATAACAACGAGCGATTTACATTGACTACTCATAAACCTGTATTTCAAAAGCCAACTTAGGATATAAGCATAAGCCCCACCATTGGACAATTTATCTAATGACACCACAAATATAATATTTTTAGACTGAGCTTTTTATGGTTTTTCTTACTCAATCTTTTGAATTGATAACACTCTTCAAGAAACATGAATGTCATCTTTAATTCCTCTTAGATCATTTTTAATCATTATAATTAAAAATTATTTTTAAAGACTTTCAAGCACATTTTAATTCATAATCTTACTGCATCAATATAAGATACAATTATTTCAATGACTTGTACTATTGTTGAAAATACTTACTGTTCCTCTGTTTAGGATATTAACTAATTCAAAGATTAAGTATTTTCATCCTCTTAATGTGAGGCTTAGTTGTAAAATTTTATATATGACACTTGTAAGCTGAAGTTAGTTATTGTGTGAACTACTATCCTCTCTCTTCTCTTTGACATGAATCAGATGTACCCCAACCAGAGTGCATACATATAAAATGAGGAAGATATGGAGTGGAGTCTAGGTGAACTACTATGGTAAAAAATATGAGCAAAAGACAAACCTTTATTTTTCAAGACACAGATTTTGTTGTACTTGCTGCATAAGGCATTTAACAGTTTATTCTTAAAATCATATGCTTTCTGGGAAAATTCAAAACAGTTTTTTCAGCTAGTTTGTCCATTAGTAGGAATTAGCCCAAACATAACACAGTATTCCTTCTGGTGTTTAGGCATTTATGATTATTTTTGAAGGGAATGTTACCAAGAAGTCAAGAAGTAAGGGAATATTTAGAATGCCGTAGGAACTTCATCAAAATGTTTCTGTACCCTGAGTTGCATGAAGTGAAAATGAAAATAATAACAGTAATTACCCAAAAGGCAAAGGCTTGACGGTTGAGTGAAATAAATTATATAAGATGTTTATTAGAATTTCTGACACATAGAAAGTGCTTAGGTTCATTTTAGCCAAGGACCCCTGGGCACTAGGAAGGGATGAGGTCAAGAATATACACCTCACTCTCAGACTGGCCAAGGGATGACACACCCACTCTCCATATGTCTGCCATCATAGCTCTAATAGTCATATTTAATTTAAATTTTAAAAAATTAAAAACTTAAGCCATTAGAATCTGTATCCTGGTTGGAGTAAAATTGTGTCACTCTGGCTTGAGAGACTAGCACTGCCTCTCCCATAGACTCAGGAAGAATGAAGGCATAGAGAGTATTTAGATCATTCTTTTGCACTTGCACTGATGATTGATATATTTTCCCAAAAATAAAATATTCATTTAATTTACATATTTGAAACTTGCTTCAGTGAAGAAAACTTACTCATCCTTAGTAAATCATTATAAATATTAACAGATTTTGAATAATATTGCTATTAATTTTAAGAATATTATTAGAGTTAGCAATTATATTATTGATTTCATATATTGAAATTTAGAATATCAGTGTACTAGCTAATGAATGGATGTCCAGAAAGTAAAAAAGAGAGTTTCTCTTTAGTTATTGTTACTGGTTTCTCTGCTTTGAATTTTCTGGTCCAGTGCTAATTCTTCATTTGATTCATGGTATATTCTGGAGATGGTTCAGGGAAGGGCAGCAGGGGCCATTAATATCTTGTCTTGCCATAATGAGAATGATTCTGCAACACCACAATTTCTCCTGAAGGATGGATTTTAAATATGTATAGAGTGAGCTACTATTTGGTGGATAAGCAATGACTCTTTCAATGAGAGAACAAGACTAACTAAAGACAGACATTCCCCAATAGATGATCCTCCAGAACTGCTGTCAATACACTTTTACTTAAAATAAAACTTGACTGATGATCAGAATACTCTTGTGTGAAAAAGGGAGTTATATCCTCTGCTAAACTGGATGTTGGTGGAGATTTGGCATTAAAAATCCTGTATCTTCTTTCTGTACGATCCTGGATGATGGAAGAAACATTTCAAATGACTGAGACTAGTGAAATTTGTTCCTCTATATTATTACACACACACACACACACACACACACATGCGTGCACGCGCACGCATGCGCGCACACACACACATACTAAACTTACCTAAGGATAGATAGGAGTATCTTAACAAAAAAAAGTATCAGTCTCTAATGCAAAATTATACATGAGTGGGAGCTGGGAATAGTTTTTTCTCCCTTATTTTCTCACCCAAGTAGTAATGAGGGAAGTGTTTCTTGCTTCTTCTTTACACATTAAAGCTTTTTTTTTTTTTTTCTTGTGCATAGAGAAGGAAGGGGAGGAGGAAATTTCTTTAACTTCCCTAGGGGCTGATGTTTCACTTTCCTAGGCCTTAGGACTCTCTCTAAAAATTTCTTTGGATTCTGTAATGGGTTGAATTGCTTCCCTTCAAAAGACAGGTTGAAGTCCCAAGCATCAATATCTCAGAAAGTGACCTTACATGGATAATATTAGTTAAGATAAAATCATACTGGAGTAAAGTGGTCAGTTAATCTAACAGGACAAGAACAGAGGGATACAGGGAGAAGATAGACATGAGGACAGGCAGAAATCAGAGTAATGCTGCCACAAACTACAAAATGCCTGGGGCTACTAGAAGCTGGAAAAGGCGAGAAAGGATCATCCCTTAGAGTTTTTGGACAGATCATGGCCCAAACAACACCTTGATTTCAGAATCTTAACCTCCAGACCTATGAGAAAATAAATTACTATTGTTTTAAACCACCTGGTTTGTGGTACTTTGTTATGGCACCCATGGGTATTAATACAGGCCCTGGTGTCCTGACTTATCTAATTTCTTTGGCTCTCAAGGAACATCACACTCTTGCCAATACTCACTCACTGTCAACCAATTTGCCAACAAGTCCTAACTGAATTCTTCCAGATTTTTCTTTCTGTTGTCTGGTTATATCTACTTTGATAAGCCAATATACGTGTTTCATTCCTCCCTGCCCATCTCTCCTTAGATTTTGGACTAGTCATTTGTCCTATGATCTAATCTCTTGCATGGGTTTGAGAAAATTAATATCTTTGCAGTTAGTGTTTGTATTTTCTACTCTAATATTCTCTTTGGACTCCTTCCCTTCTTCCAACCCTAGGCAATTAATGATCTGATTTTTCTCATTATAGATGGGCATGCTTTTCTTAGAATTTTAAATAAATGATTCATACAACATGTACACTTTTCTGTGTTTTTTCTTTTTTGGTACTTTTTGTTGGTCTTTTTTTTTATCTCAGTATACTTATTCATTTATGTTGTTGCATAAATTGCATTTCTTTTTATTACTGAATAGTATTCTATCGTATTGTGTGAATTTACCATGATTTATTTATCTAATAACTCCATGAAGGATATTTGGGTTGGCCACTGTAAACAAAGCTGCTATGTATATTCATCTAGAAGATTGTGTGAATACATATTTTATTTTGCTAGTACTGAACTGCATGAGTATACAATTGGTGTTTGTTTAACTTTTTTTGTAAACTGCCAATTGTTCTCTAATGTAGTGGCATCCTTTTACATTCTTATCAGTAGTGGATGAAACTTCAAGTTCTTATACACAGTTGACAATACTTGGTATAGTCAATCTTTTATATTTTAAACATTCTAACAAATGTGTGTTATTTATTGTGATGTTTCCCTTTATCTCTTTCTTGCTATATGTTTTCTATTTTATTTCTTATGTGATCTTTATAATTTTCTTTTTAGAATTTCTTTTTTGGGGGTTTTCTTTTGGTATCTTTCTAATTTCAGTCTGTCTTTCTGGTTTCTTAAGGTGAAAGCTGTTGTTGATTGAGATCATCTTCTTTTCTAATATAGGGTTTAGTTCTATAACTTTCTCACTAAGTACTGCTTTAGCTACCTCCTCCATTGCGGTAAGAGAATATACTTTGTAAGGCTTGAATCCTTCTAACTGTATTGAAAAAGTTTTTACAACCCAGAATATGGTTGATCTTTGAAATGCTCCCTGTATACTTGGAAAGGATGTAAATTTTTCTGCTGTTCTTGTTTGAAATATTCTATAAAAATAAATTAGGTAAAATTTGTTAATAGCACTGTTCAAGTCTTCTATACATTTTTTATTTTCTTATCTCTACTTGTACTATTGATTAGGAGATAAAACTGTTGAAATCTCTAACTATATTTGAGAATTTGTCTACCACAGGATTTCTCCTTACAGTTTTATCAGGTTTTGTTTCTTGTATTTTAAAGTTTTTTCTATGAATTGTTATATTTATAAATGACCCCTTTATCATTATGAAATGATTCTCTTTGTCTCTGCTTAAAGACTTTGGTTTGAAGTTTCCTTAATTTGATATTGATATATCTACTATACCTCTTTCATGACTGTTAAAATAATATCTTTCATTTTGACCCAGCAATTGCACTTCTGCATATTTATCCAAAGAAAACCAAAACAATAATTTGTAAGTATCTATACACCCCTATTTCATGACAGCACAAATTACAATAGCTAAGATATGGAAGCAACCTAAATGCCCATCATCAGACAATTGGATAAGAAAGTTATGGTTTATATATATGCAATGGAATATTGCTCAGCCATTAAAAAAATGAAATTATACCATTCACAATGACATGGATGGACCAAGAGGTAATTATACTGAGTGAAATAAGTCAGAGAAAGATAAATATCATATGATTTTACTTATACACAAAATCTAAGGAACAAAAAGAACAAACTAATAAAAAAAAAACTCACAAATATAGAAGAGAATCTGGTGATGGCCAGAGGGGAGGGGGATTCAGGGGATGAGAGAAAGGGGTGAAGGGTTAAAGAAGTACAAATTAGTAGTTGATAGTTGATCACAGGATTTGGGGGTGTGGTAGAAGGAATGTAGTTAGCATTAGTGTAATGGCTAGGTGTAGAGCCAGAGGAGAGAAAGAGGAATTAGAGTAATCGTTTTGTAAATTATATAAATGTCTAACCAATGTGCTGTATACTTAAAACTACTTTTTAAAAAAAGAATGCAGTGATGAAAAACAACCAGTCAAATACATTCTTTAATAAAAAGAAAAGACATTTAAAAAAAAGATAGTATCTTCCAACCCTGAATCTTTATGCTTAAGTGACTTTTTCAGACAGCTATATAGGCCTTGTTTTACTTTTTAAAAAATCCATTCTGATAATCTCATAGAGAATTCAATTAAGTACTGGTCAGTGCATACATCTGAGGAAACACCAAGACTAGGGGGAAAAATAAATCACCCAAAAGAATTAACAGGAACAGTGCCCAGAAATCAGAAAATGCCAAAAACCTCAGCTGTAATCAAGGATCATTATGTGAGTAGAAAGTTCTTGCCTGACTGGCAGAAAGACCAAAATTACACACACACACACACACACACACACACACACACAAAACCTAGGCCAATGCAATTCTAGTTTTATCCAGAAAACCTACAAGATCTGAAAGAATTAAATGGTTTCCACATAACTTATTGTGTCACAATACAAAGTTAAAGTATATTTACAGAAATATAAAAATATCCAGCATCCAACAAATGGAAAATTTATTTCTGACAAAATCAGAAATTATCAGAAATGCAAAGAATCAGGAAAAGACAGCTCAAAAAGGAAAAAAAAAATCAATAAAGTGAATGTAACCCATAGTGTTAACAGTGGGAGAATTAGAAGACAAGAATATTAAAAGTTATAACTTTCTTATATTCAAGAAGCTATAAGAGCTATGCAGATATGTGGAACTCTCTCTTTGTGCAGCTCTCTCTCTCTCTCTCTCTCTCTCTCTTTTTTTTTTTTTTTTAGCTCTTTTGCTCTATGCACTCTAGCCTCCTTGGCTTGCCCAGACTCTAAGCTCCATCTCCTTAACCAAGGGAGATTGTGGGTTCTACATAGATTTCCCAACCTGAACTTCTCCTCAAAACTTTCTTCACATAAAAAGCTGGGGTCAAAGAAGGACACAATGCATGTTTCCCTATCTCTTAGAAATCTCTGTTCTTCATTGCCTGATATCCATTGTCTTTAGTGTCATTATTTTATATAGTTTGTTTAGTGTTTGATTGGTTTCTTATTTTCCTTCATAGAATTTATTTAAATTATGTGGAAACACAAACTATAATTTCTTAAATATTTTTTGATTTATGTCAAAAGTTATTTTAAAATAATGCTGTATCTTAGCATTTTGAATTGATGTTCTGTCTTTTCTATTGGTAAGTATTTTCATAATCCAGCTTTGTCTGATGCAATCTCCCTTAAAAAAAAAAAAAGGATGCCTAATAAAGACTGGAATCTATACATATATGTAACCAGTTTATTTTCTTTTGATTTTCTCATGGTATATATGAGGTCTTTTCACCAGTGCAAATGATAAGTATCTGTCTTTGTATTTAAATTACCTTCCTGCCAGGAATATTTTATAAATAAGTCCAGCCCACTTCCTGGAGCCTTTGTCCACTTCTTCAAGAATAAGTCTACACTTCCTTAACAGGCTTAGATGTTTTCGAGCAGCCAAACAGAGTTTAGTTAAGATTCTCTATGTTTCTGCATGAGCTTCTTTATTCCATGTATTTTAGGGGATACTGTGTAATGAGAGGCTATTGCATAAGGGTATGGAAGAGTATAGTCTCTTCAGCTTTATATCTAGAATAGATTTACATTTTACCTTTCATAGACTTCAAAGCTGATATGGGAATTTCTGAATTACTGAGATTTAAATGTGAATTTTAATGTGAGGATTAGATATCTGAAAACACATCTCCTCCTTTCCTAACAACTGTTTAAAGATTGAAATTGCTAATTATATCTGAAACTTCCAGTGAGAAAACAGGTACAGACCTTTATTTACTTATTTTGATTCTGTAAGCTAAGGAAAGAAAATAACATCCAGAAATCAAAATAAGTGTAGCATAATTAAACTTCAAATTTCAATAATAAAAGGATAAAGTTATTCTGGAGAAAAACATTAGTATTTTGAGAGAGTATAGTAAGCAGTTAAAGAATATTAACCTCCAGGCAAATCATAACTAAGAACTTATTTTATTTTTATTCACATACAATAAGAACTCCCTTAGACAGAGTGAGATAATTAAGGAGACATGTGAACCAAGAGCACATTTGCTTGACCAGGAGAGAGTAGGTAAAGACTATTGCACAAAACATTACTCTTTGGCCAATGGCTGTTTCATGGGCATATAGACAATGGATACTTTTTGCATTAATCATATCATCAACTCCATAAAATACACGGTGACAATAATTTTTTTTGTGTGTCCAAATAGGGAATCTCTTGTGAATGAAAGGTAGCACTATTAAAATGTCACTAACCACAAGTATAAACCAGATCTTTTATGAGCAAATTAGTGCATGGTCACCATATTAAAATTCTACCTTGACTTGGATTTCTTCTACTCAAGAAACAACCAACGTATCAGGTAAATTGCAAACTCTCTTGCACTGTTTTCAGTGCTCTCCATAATCTGGTTCTACTGCACTTATCTACTACTCTACTGCTGTCAGGCTTTCATAAAAAGAATTCACATGAGCTTTGCAGTGTAACTCTCCTGGTAATGAATCACAGCAGTCCTCTGCTTCAGTCAAGATCTCAGTTACTGTGTCAGATCATTATCTTCAATGTGAGAATAATAATAAATTACTTTCTGGGTTCCCATCACATATAACTTAGGATATATTTCTTCTACCAAGCCAGAGGAGTAGAAAGGTGGGATCTTTGCTTCATTGAGGCAGTTGATGAATTCTGGACATGATCTTGAGCAATGACTAAGAGAGGAGTGTGTGGTTTATGGGAAGTGATTTCAGCTCACTATATTAGCAAGAGCTCGGCAACATGTCAGCAAACTCCCATAGGCTAAGGGCTGAGTGGTTCAGGCTGATTGGTTAGAGGCCGTAAAACCCAAGTATAATCACTATAATGGAGTAGTGATTATGGGGAAACTTCAACTAGGACACTACAGAGGCATTGGGATCACTTATCGTGCACAAACAGGGTCACAGTCAGAGGAATTGATTCTAATAAGCCACCTGAGACAACCAATGACCAGATTTTTCTCTTTGGCTTTGACTTCAAACTAGAATAGATTTGTAACATGTAGGGTTCCTGGGGATAAGGGTGAGTGTGTGGATCTGAGCAATTAGCAAAAAAGGAAACAAGACAGAAACTAACAGGAACACAATTGTGAACAGATGGTAAATACTAGAAGTCTACTTTACTGATACATTAGTAACATAATTTAGAAAACTATTTTGGCTTTTGAGTGTTTGCAAGTTTTATTGACAATAGATATTTTAAACATGGCTGCTGATTCACTGATCTGCTGTTATTAGCTCAGGTAGCACTTATTTATGACATAAAGTATATAGATTTAGTCAGACTCTTATCTTCTTGTCAGAAACCTTACTGTTGGATCCTCTTAACTCACAACTGGACTGTGGGCATTGATTATTCTCATGTCCTGCACAGATTTGAGAAATCAGCTTAAATTTTTATTGACTTGATGAAATTTGATTATATGTGTCATGTTTGCAAATGATACCAAGTAGTTGAGCATAGCAAATAAAGAACAGCACAGTGGTAGGAGCATGCAGTTGGAGTAAAAAATTTCTAAACGTGAGTCTTTTCTTCGATACTTAGCTCAGTTAATAAGCCACTTAAACATCACACATCTTTAAAATGAGCCAATAATTCATTCCAACTATATAAATTATTATGAGAATTAAAGAAAATAGTGCACATAAGGTATTTAATATGAGGCTAATAGTAAAGACAATACTTTTTATTTAAAAAGTTTTAACATAATATGAAAGGACATATTATAACTTGGTATTGGTTGTGAGTTAAGACCTGTGTTTTTCCTTTTCTATACTGCAATCTCCCTGGCTTGGAGGGCTAGCTACCTACTTAGATGAGCAAAATTTCCAGCACACTCTATTGATAATCATTCTTTTGGTACTTGCTGTGTATTGTGTGTGTGTTTTTCATATGTGTCTTTTCTCCTCATTTAAGTTTCTCTTTGGGCCATGTCTAATTCTGTTTTATTATCTTCTTTTGGTTTAGCATAGGAGAGAAAACTTGGCTCACTGCTACTGTACCATCTTATGGTATATCTTATGAGAACAATCTTGTACATGATGAATAAACAACCAGACCTTAGGTTTCAAGCATAAATTCCAAATTATATTGGTTTCTATGATCTCACTTCACATATTCCTGCTCATCTTTCTCTGCAGAGGGTAAAATGCTAATTTGGCTCATTTTAAATCTCTAATGACTATGAAAGATTAAGAAAATCTGGAAATGACTAAATTTTACTCCAGTCGATTGGTTAAGATTTTTTTGCCACTAGGCAAAATGGGGATTTGAGACAGATATGAACTTCAGTAAAAGTAAAACAAGTTTTATGTTTTTACATACTCATAATTTTTGGCATGTGCTCTCAACACACATAATGTGCACATGTATTAAATCATAAGTCTGGTAGTTATTTGTGCTGTTTGCTAAGTATGTGTGGCTGTCAGTCTTCTGGAAACATGGTAGGATTATTTTTCCTGGACTCTTTGTGGCTGAGTGGGATAGGTGTTATAACTAAAAGTGACATGGGTCTCCTCTATGATAAACCATTTAATTCCTTGTGTTAGAGTCACTTGAATTCCTTTTCTCCCTCTAGGATCACAACTAGCAACACTGAATAATGGCTTCTCTGTTATCCTGAGTCTCAGACCATACCAGTTCCATATAATCTGACCTAATACAAAACAGAAAGAAGTTAAAATTAAATTTTACTTCAGAGCAAAAGTGTTAATATTTATTGTCAAGTGCATTCTGCTTACATTATCTGTCAGGAAACATAAAGACACTGAAAATGAATTTTTCTAAGATATGCATGACTGACACATTTCTCCTAGAGGAAAAGTGAAAACAGAAATGCTATGTCTGAACTGAGGAGATGAAGGTGTGCTACTAGAACGTGAAAGCCATCTTTTTTAAAAATAATCTTTTATTTTTCAATTACAGTTGACATACAATATTGTATTAGCTTCAGGTATACAATGTAGTAATTAGACATTTATATAACTGACAAAGTGATCACCCAGATAAATCTAGTAACCATTATTACAATATTATTAACTATATTCCTTATGCTATACTTTATATCCCCATGACTACTTTGTAACTACCAATTTGTATTTCTTTACATATTATTTTTATTTTTTAATTACAGTTGGCATATGATATGATATTAGTTTCAGGTGTATAACATAGTGACTAGACATTTATGTAATTTACAAAGTAATCACACCAATAAATCTAATACCCATCTGACACCATGCATGGTTACTATTATATTATTGACTGTATTCCTTATGCTATACTTTACATCTCCATGACTATTTTGTAATTATTAATTGGTGTTTCTTAATTCCTTCCCCCTTTTTAATTCCCCAATCTTGTTTCCATTAGGCAATCATCAAAATGTTCTCTGTATCTATGAGTTTGTTTCTGTTTTATTTGTTTATTTATTTTGTTCTTTAGATTCTGAATGTAAGTGAAATCATATGGCATTTGTCTTTCTTTGTCTGACTTACTCCACTCAGCACAATACACTCTAGGTCCATCTATGGTGTTGCAGGTGGCAAGATGTCATTCCTCTTATGGCTGAGTAATTTTGCATTGTAAATAAGTACCGCTTCTTCTTTATCCATCCATCCATTAATGGACACTCGGGCTGCTTTCATATCTTGACTACTGTAAGTAATGCTACAATGAACATATGGATTCACATGTCCCTTCAAAGTAGTATCTTGAGCTTATTCAGATAAATATCCAGAAGTACAATTACTGGTCCTTCTTTGTCTATTATTATAGACTTTGTTTTAAAGTCTGTTTAGTCTAGTGTAAGTATTGCTACCCTAGCTATTTTAAAATTTAATATCCTTTTTCATCCTTTTACTTTCACTGTGTGTGTCTTTCAACCTGAAGTGAATCCTTTGTAGGCAGCATATGTAAGGGGCTTTTTTTCTTATCCATTCTTTGGATTGGTTAAGATCAACCTTTTGATTGGACCACCTAATTTCATTTACATTTAAAATGTAATAGATATATAATTGTTGATAGATATATAATTATTGCAATTTTATCATTTATGTATTTTTTTTATCTTTTGTTTTCTTTTTTCTTCTTAAAAAAGTCCCTCTAACATTTCCTATAATACTGGCTTGGTGGTGAGGAACTCCTTTAACTTTTTATTATCTGCCTTTCAATTCTAAATGATAGTTTTGCTGGATAGAGTAATCTTAGTTGTAGTTTCTTCTTTTTCATCACTTTGAATATGTTATGCCCATCCCTTCTGGCTTACAAAGGATCTGTTAAGAAATAAGCTGATGGTCATATGATTGTTGTATGATGGTTGTATAATTGCTTTTCTCTTGCTGCTCTTAAGATTCTCTTTGTCTTTAACCTGTGGCATTTTAATTGTGATGTATCTTGGTGTGGGCCTCTTGGGTTCATCTTGTTGGGGACTTTCTGAATTTCCTGGGGTTGTATGTCTATTTTCTTCACCAGGCTAGGGAAGTTTTCCATCACTGTTTCTTAAAAAAGTTTTCAATTCCTGCTCTCTCTCAGCTCCTTCTGGTATCCCTATGAGGCGAATGTCGATACATTGATGTTGTCCCAGAGGCCCCTTAAACTAACTTCATTTTTTTGGATTCTTTTTCTTTTTGCTATTTTGAGTGGGTGTTTTCTGCTACTTTATCTTCTAAATCCCAAATTTGATTCTCTGCTTTGCCTAATATACTCCTAATAATTCCTCGTAAGGTGTTCTATATTTCAGTTATTGTATTCTTCATTTCTGACTGGTTCTTTTTTATTTTCTATCTCCATTTCTATGTTTTCTATCTCTTTGTTAAAGTTCTCACTGAGTTCATCTATTCTTATTCTAAGTTCTTTGAGCATCCTTATAATCAGTGTTTCGAACTCTGCATCTGGTAGATTTCTTGTCTCTATTTTGTTTGGTTGTTTTTCTGCAGATTTGTTTTGTTCTTTCATTTGGGACATGTTCTTTGTCTCCACATTTTGGCTGCAAACCTGTGTCTGTTTCTATTTATTAGGTTATGCTGCTATGTCTCCTGGTCATAGTAGAGGGACCTTATGTAGTAAGTGTCCTATGGGACCCAGTGGTGCAGTCTCCCTGGTCACCTGGGGTGGGTGCTATAGGTAATTCCCTTTTATGGGTTTTGTGTGCCCTCATGTTGTAGTGGAGTCTTGGTGGTTGCTGTTGGCATATTAATGGGAGGGACTGACCCTTGAGCAGGATTGGCTTTAGCTGAGCTCTGGTACCTGCCCAGTTTGCCCTTTGGGTGTGTCATCCTTGGATGTGGCCCTGAGTAATGTTCTAGCTCAGACAAAAACTGGACAATAGGTGTGCATAAAGGTGACTCCTGGGAGGGGCCTTGCCACAGGCCAAGTCCAAACACAGCCTGTACCCTGCTAGGGGCCACCTGGCATGAGCCACCAAGCAATCAGCAGATGACCACCATGGATGCTGGTTTTAAATCTGCCTCAAGAGGGCAAACCAGAAACCGAGGCCAGCTACCCACTGGTGTTGGGCTTGGGGTTGCTCAGCAAAATGTTTAGAACATGTGTAGGCCAGAAGCTGCTTGTTTAGGTTTTGTGAACCTTTGAGAGATTTTAGGAACATTCATAGCATGAGCCAAGACAGAACATTTGTATTGAAAAATCTATTTATAGTGGATATGAATTGGGAGGAATAGGGCCTCAAGGACTCTCCAGCGCAGAGCTAATTGTGTTAGCCAGGTTGATGGAGGCTGAGATATGGTGGCCATCTGCATCTGCATTCCAGGAGGGGAAGGACTCAATAAAGGATGTGTGGCCTCCACCATTACTTCTGTTTTGGTGAAAGCTGCCTCTCCAGCCCTTGTCCTGAAGCCAGACAATTCAGTTTCTTCTTATGTGCTCCTGACACCTTTGGAGCTGCTATCCCAGAGCTGGAGCTCAGAGCAAGTGAATCCATTAGTGGGTAAGCTCACATACTGGCCCTTTAAGAGAAACGCTTGAGTCTTCAGCTGCCTTCTGTCTCAGTCAGCCACAATCTCTGCTGATTTTCATATCCATATTTTGTGGAGCCTTCTCTTCCTGTCTCTGATACCCTGAGCTGGGGATCCTGGTGTGGGGCTGGGACGTCTTGCCCCTCCAGCAGGGCCTCTACAGCCAAGATATCCCTCTTGATTTTTAACTGTCCCACACTGGTGTGGGACCAGCCCATTTCATGTCTCTATCCCTCTTACCAGTCTCGAGGTAGTTTCTTCTGTATGTCCTTACTTGTAGGCCTTTTGTTCAGCTAGACTTCAGGTGATTTCCCATGACAGTCTTTCTGTAGTTTAGTTGTAATTTAGTGGTTGTGAGAAGACGCAAGCACAGAGTTTATCTACTCTGACATCTTGACCAGAAAAAAAGAAAGCAAACTTTTTTCTTCAACAGTTACAAGTATAACCTCTAGTAAAGAAATAAGGGACACATTGATAATATTTGAGAACCCTTTTTCTTGGCTGTTCGTGTTATTCTGTCATTTTATTTTTACCATAAACTTACAAAGTATGTGCCATTATTTTCATTTAAAAAATCACAACCTCCCACTATATCAAAAATGTTTATTGATTTTCTTCTAATCAAATGACTAATAAAATGTTGGGCAACAATTTCAACCTTTGGTAATCTATCTAATAAATTTGATAGATAAACTGTACATCACTCTATGTAATCTCCTATAGAATAGAGATACATCTGAAAAGTTTTCTAAAATTAGATCATTCTTTAAAATATTACCCTTTGGAGAAAAAGGCATTTCAAAGATATTTATAGTCACTTCTAAACAACAGGCTCATCAGAAGACAAATTAATAGAAAAGGAGCGTGGTTAAAAAAATCTAATATGTTGGTATCACTGAGTTAATCTACAAGACCCAGGACTTGTAACATTTTCTTACTATATTGCCTCAAATTTTTTATTTACGGAATCTAGTTCATTAAATTTTCCATTGCACTATAATAATGCTAGAGATGATATAAAGCTCTTAATTTTAAATTCAGGAGTTAGCTGGTCAATCTGTTTATCCTTAGATAAAATATAGCAATTTCTGTTATTTTTGTTTACAGTTGCCAACCAAAGTTTTATTCTACTGTTTGTATGTAATTTTATTTTCATATGGGTGTATTTTAGCCTTTTGAAAAGAATATACATTCTTTTGGTATAGAGATCTCCTGTGTCCTCTTCTGAGCATCTAGTGGTTAGTAACTTTTCTGGACTTATGAATAAAATATAATATTTGAGCCATCACATTTTATTTCTTGAAATTATCTAGATCATTTACTCAGGTTTTTCATATATCCTAATCTATAAAATCCAAGACTACTAGGTGCTGTAAAGCATGATTCATGACAAGAATATTGACTTTGGAAAATAATTAATGGGAAGTAATTGAAAAGTTTTAAAAACTTAAATGACTGATATTCAAATCTCAAAATTCTTCTCTTAAAAATGAACATTTCCGTTGTGATGATCCACAGACCTCTCAGATTCACTATCTTCAAGATTTTCACCATCTTTCTATCTTGATTAAAGGCTACTCCTCTGTTCTCTATATTAGAGAGTAATATCACCATACCCTAATCTAGTCCCTCTATTTAAATTTTTTCACATTTAATCAATCACTAAACTCTGTTTTTGTTGTTTTTTTCTTATATTTGTTAAATTTACCCCTAACTTTTATTTCTTAAATTATTTTCGGAGGTAGATTTTATGTCTTGCCATGAATACTGGTGCTGTGTTCTAACTGCTTTTTTACTTTCCTTACTGCCTATTCATAGGCTGGATACAATGGATACAATTTAAAATTTGTAATTTATTTCTCAATATTTGACAGTTCTATAAACCTCATGTGATAACCTGCCAGGTATTTTAGTAATACCTTTCTCTCTCTTGGGGGAATAGAATTAACCTTAGTTTCAAAAGTCCTGTTCATATCTTTAGGGATACACTTTTTCAGTGTAATCGACTACTCTTTTGTATCAAGTGATGATAAGTTCAATTCCTTACTCAATTATAAATGTCTCCTTGACATGTTTCCAGAGCATTTTAATATGGATCAACAGAGGCTAAACTAATATTTATTTTATACTGTGTTTATTACATATACATGCAGAGATACATTATTTTATCCTTGATCTCAAATTATCAACTTACCACACTCAGCAGGCAATAATATACCATGGGTGTGAATTGACAGTATAAAACAAACAAAAAAAGTTGTGACTTCAGTGGCATTTCAAATGTACTATTATGTACTTTCCCTCCCTACAACAGTAAAGCCTGTCAGTATTTAGTCTAATGATCCACTTTCTCTCTGTGATTATTTTACACTTTCATGCAAATTCATTAAGAAGTTTTTAAACTCTGTATCACTTCTTAAATAAGTTTTGCTTCTTTTCTTTCCTTGCATAGCCGGCATGGTTTGTGGGTCTTCATCACCCACACCATGCTTTTTTCCCCCCCTTTCTTATGCTTTCTATCTCATTTTAAAAGTCAAAACCTAATGAGTGTGTGCACACACACACACATGCTGTATTAAAAGTTGATCCCATTCCATTTTGGAAAACTTCTCTTTCCTTTCTAATGTATGCACAATAGGTTATTTATCATATACAAAATTCTGAAGGCCATCTTGTTCATTCTCTGTGTCTACCTAATTTTCAGTGTTAGAGCATTCTAGGCACATGAAACTTTTATTTTTTTCATAGGCCTGAAATTGTGATGTCTGTCACTTTTTTTTTTTTGCATATTATCTTGACAAAGCAAGAATAGGAGAGCCTTCACAATCACATTGCCACATTTCAATTTGTGGTACCTACATTTACTCAAAATATGACAATGGGTCAATTATTTAATTCTTCTATAATTCACTTTCTTTATCTGATAAACAGAAGTAATATGCTTTGGGAGTAGACAATGTGGTCTCTTTCACCTTTTAGAGGCAAGAGAGGAGTGCGAGAAATGACTGTGGAGGTGATAGGAAGAAGTATTCAAAAGCATATCCCAAAAGAGGGCTATATGTTTAGTTTCCAGAATAAATAAGTAAATTAAAATAATGGGTAATTTTTTTGAGTATTATAATTTTAACATCACTTTCTATATATATTTCTATATATTTTTTATAAATCAATCCAAAATAAATATTCCCATATATTAACTTATGGGTCAACTAGTTAAATACCACTTTGTCAGAAATGTACTTTATTTTTATTAATAATTATATTTTCATATCTTAAATAACTACCTTTAATTTTAGGTTAAGCAAAATTAACTGTTTATTATTTTCAGCTAATATTAACACTACATTGACATTTAATAACCTTTATTTTTTCAGAATTTTTTTTTTAACATGATGTTCATGTAAAACTTAATGGTGCCATCTGAAGGAAGTTATCATATTGGTTCCAAAGCAATCTTTCACTCAATTTGTTACTGATACCTTTTCAATATCTGTTCTTTGTTTTTTGATTAGTATTTGTGATGGTGAAATCATAACATTCAAAAATTGACCCCATATTAAACCAAGTAACCCAGTAAACTTGGCTTTAATAACATGCTATATACTTGAAAGAAGTAAATATTTGAAAACCATTGTGTGCTCATAGAAACCACAGTATTCAGGGGAAATAGAGGTGTCAAGATCACAAAAGCAATTTATAAAACCACTCAGAATAACATTATATTTCAAATAAGCTGGGAAACAAGTTTGAAATATATTAGTTAGCAATTATGTTGAGAAAGAGCCTAAGTCTTATTGTGTCAAAAACTGTGCTTTTTGTTTTTCTGTTTCTTTAATGTATAGTAAAATTTAATCCAATAACACACTATAAGACTAGATTATAAATAAATTTTTTAAATTGCCATTTATATAAGTGAAAAGGCAAATACTTATTTATAAGAATTAAGTTCTAGTCCACATTTTATGTCTAATTAGTTGAACCCTTGGGAAATTATACAGTTATGATTCCTTTGTAAAGAAAACTATAATCTGCCTCACAGGATTGCAGGGAGAGCAAAGTGATAAAAGTGAAAATATTATGTAAATTATTGATCTTAATTCTTCTCTTTTAGAAAAACAATATGATCCTCTTTGTCTTCTGTTCAATTTAAATCATATGGCTGAGCATGGTTCTTATAGGGTTTAGATGCCAAGCTAAGGGGTAAAAAAGACAAAGCTCTTTGATCAATTCTACATTCTTGATCCCATGTATATATATCAGGAGGGCAGCGGGGAAGGATGTTGCATCTTTTGCTTATTGAAGAGTGATCTGAATTATGCTCTAGTTCACAGCAGTCCACAGAAATACCTAGCATAGACCTGAATTCAAAGGTCACTCTGCTATTTACAAGTCATCTTGCACTTGAGAAAGTAATATAATCTTATAAAATTTTCTTTGTTTCTTATCAGAAAAATGAAGTCGTTTTGAGAAATCAATAATAAAAAATATATAAAACACTTTAAATAACTAAAATAAAGTAGCTACTTATCACACTTAGATGTCTCCTCTATTGTTACTGATCTGTAGAAGAAATCAATTCCTTTTTCTATGTAAGACTTTCTCTAGTGTTACCCCTTCACATATTTAAAAATACACAAACTTACTTTCAATTATTTTAAAATTATTTGTCTCATTTTCTTCTTCAAATTTGCTTTTAATTAACAAAAAATGTTTATGCAATTTATTTGATTTTCCTTAAATTTGTACTTTTTTAGACATTTGAAGGATTTTGATTTCATTATGATGACTGAAACAAGAGAAATATTTTTTGATTTCCAAACATATTTGCAATGTATTCCTTATATTTGTAAACTTATTGTTCCTCTCTTTTTGAAATTTCATGCATCACTTCATTTTTTTCTGAAATCTGAATGGTACTCAACTGTGTGTTGTTCACACTTGGTTTTTATAAAAGTTGTAGATCACAAGCATAATATTTATATCTCAAAAAGGAGATTTCTCTTTTGAAAAACTCAAATTTCATTTCTTTATTCTCTTATCAGGAGTATATTTTCTATCCATATGTAACTTTTGTTAAAAAAAATAATAATTTCTATCTGAGTTGTACCCTGCCCTGCCTCTATTTTCATCACTTTCATTGAGAAATCTCATTATTTAGTTGGATGACATGATCATTTTACATTACTTTGAGGTCTTTTTCCATTCCAAATACACTACTCAAATCATATATCAATTTAGATACCAAGTTTGCTGGATGTCATCTGTAATCTTGATAAAAATTACATCTTTTTTTTTTAAACAACGTTCAATAAAAGTAGATTAGCCAGAACAATCTTTATGTAAGGTCCTGAAGTAACCACTAGAAATCACCAAGCCAAATGACCAAGATCCCACTCACATTTAGGCAAAATTTTTCAGTTGATTTCCGATTCAATACACTGCTGTTGCATCTCATCTTTACTTGACCTTGTAGTTTCAAGTTGTGATAAGAAATATCAAATTCTTTACTGATACCTACCTAATTTTTTAAATATCAATTCTCTATTGTATTTCCCAAGGAAACAAATGAACTTAATGTGATATTACCTGTTTGAGTGAACCTACACTTGTATTAATGAACATTGATTATAGAACCTTGCCCAGGATCAACATTAAGTGAGCTAATGTACAGTTTGTTTATTCCATTTTGCGTCTCCATTGTAAAAATTAATATATTTCCAAATTTATAGACATTATTCAGCTATTTGCAATAATGACTCAATGATCACCAATGGCCATCCAGAAAGAACTTACCAGTTCTTTCAAATTTCACTTTCAAATTTGTCTGTTGGGGAACTTGAAATAATTTATACAGTTAGTTATCACATAAATATCTTGATCAATTATAACCATCATCTTGGAAAACTGCCTCTGTTATTTGTGTTTGTGCTGCTATTTTAGTCCAATGGTCATTTTACTTGACAGAGTACAAAAACCAGAAATGAATTAAAATGTTCTGCTTTTCCACCTAATTCATCATTTTGCAGTTTCAATACATCTTTGGTAAAAATTCAGATATAAATGAAATAAGAAAATCTACAGCATTGGCTTATTCTTCTAGATTATAAAACCTAATAATGCATGTTTCATTTTGTTCATCTTTACCCCCCACCCCTCCCACACACAAGTCTTTCAAGGTGATTTTGACTAAATTCTGTCATCTGCAGGGGTACTGGTCCATGGCCTGTTAGGAACTGGGTCACACAGAAGGAGGTGCACAGTGAGTGAGTGAGTGAAACTTCATCTGTATTTGCAGCTGCTCCCCAGCACTAGCATCACCGCTTCAGCTCCACCTCAGATCATCAAGCATTAGACTCTAATAGGAGCATTGGTCCGTGGTGCCAAAAAGGGCAGGACCGCTGATCTAGAGGCTGATTCTCAGCCTCATTATTTGAATACACTAGTGTATTATAATCTATATAATACTTACTGTGTCTCAGGCATTTCTTTGCAACTAATAGCTTTTATGAAAAGTGAGTTATTAATTTTAACATTATTATAGTGAGTCAAGATTTTACTTAATCTAAGTAATTTAAATTCCAGTGTTAATTATTAAATAATAAAACATGAAATGGTCCATAATTTTTGAACAATAAAGGATGACTGCATTGTGGCTATCAAATATAATGTGTACCTTGATTGAAAAAATAGATAAATAGATAGATAGATAGATAGATAGATAGATTGCAGATAGATGATAGATAGATAGATAGATAGATGATAGAAAATTTACAAACAATATGTGATATTGGTTTGCAGGTTTTTTTAATTTTTGCAAAATAACGTCAAAGATTATTTTATGTGTTATTTTTGCAAATATGCATGAGATTTCCTAAGGTATATAGCCAGGATAAAAATTTCTTCAGATATAGATATTTGTTTCCCTCCTCCAGAAGTGGGATTGCTAGATCATATAAATAATCCTATTTCTAATTTTTGAGAACTCTCCATACTGTTTTCCATGATAACTAAACCAATTTACATTACTACATGCTCACCTATATTTGTTACTGCATGTCTGACCAAACTAAATAGGAGCTCAAAAGGAAGTGGAAATTAGGAGTATCAGCTGCTTCTTTCCCTTGAGTTATATTCTCAGTAAATGTGTCTTTATTTTTATTCTACTTGTTACTATTGCATGCATCTCTTTTGGTCTACTTGTCTATTCCTATTCCAAGTATTATACTGTGTTAATTTTTCTTAATTTTTTAAAGGATTTTCTTTGTGACAGAGAACTCTTCTGCAACATGACTCTTCTTGTTATGACTTCTTTGTCAATTTTTAAATGATCAGATCAAATGTGTTTTTGTACTCTATTGAAATAGAGTTTTAGAGTTTGGTTGAGGAACAAGTAAATAACTATATTCCCTTTGAAAACTGAAAGATGTTTTTTGTTCTTGTAATACTCAATGACATCAGAGTGTTTTTCATAACATCTAGCCAAGTGTTTACCCATTGTAATTATGTAATTAAAACTTTATTTACTAAGAGATAATGCCAGTGAAAGCATCAACAAATATGTGAATTATAAGCTTCATGTGGGCTAGGGCCATTCTACTGTTGCCTTTTGCTTCCTGTGCATTTAATAGTACAGTTAATCTAGCAGAAAATTGATTAGAGCTAATAATTTCATTTAGAGTTCACCAGATATATTTTTAGCTGCAGGTAACAGAATATTTGCCTCAAAGTGGTTTAAAAATAAGGATTAATAATCTCACATAATGAGATTTCTGAAAATAAAGGATTTCAAATATGGTTAATTCAACAGAACAACAATGTAAAGGTGTAAGGAATACCTCTATGTTTTTTTGTTGTTGTTCTGCTCTCATAGCCACATCATAGCTGTCAAAGCCTCAAATGGATATCTTTATATAGCAATCCCCAAAAGTAATAAGAAAAAAAGCATGGTTTCTCCTCATGACATCTCTTTTATTATGGAGTAAATCAGGCCCAGAAGCTCCCAGCTACCTTCTTTCTACGTCCAGTGGCTACACACAGACTGCTGTTATTCACTAGCCAGAACTAGTTAACGATTTATGATAAAATTGAGTCTATCTTACCTGACAATAAAGCTAATGATTACTGAACTAAAATCAAGTTCTTTTTTACCAATGAAAAAGAGTTACATTTATTTTGGGTAGAAAGTCAATAGTTTCTGTCATATGTAGTTTCATGTTTTTAAGAAGTCAATAAAAGAGACAACATAGCAAGTAAATGGAAAATAGTTATTATTTAGGATTTTTCTATTTCCAGCTCTTTTCTTTAAAAAGAAAAGATTGATTGGTACTTTCTACTGTCTTTAAATTTTTTATAATTTACACTGATTTTCTAAAGCTGTTTGCTCCTAATTAGTAATGTAAAATCTGTTTTTCCCTCATAGTTATCTTGTCTAAAATAAATTTTGCTATTTCTTAATGACTTCATTGGAATTTTAGAAAAAAATACCCCAGAAAAGTAATGTATCCCCTAGAATAGCCTGCATTGTAGGAATTCCAAAAAGTAAAATATGTGTAAATATTATTAAGACTTAACTTTCCACTGATAAAGCAAAATTTATACATCCAAAAGATTTTTTAAATCAAATCATGTATAATTTACAGTCTATCATAAAATTTCTCCGAGGGTTTTTGTTTATAGGTCGTCTTTAGAGTCTATGTCATCATTTTTTCCCTCTCTTAATTGGTTGTGTGTGTGTGTGTGTGTGTGTTTGTGTAAACAAAAGAGTTCTTGAGACATGATTTAATTGACTTCTATTAAAAATAATTTCTACTCCCAGTAGTCATTTATGGATTAATCTTGTTACTAAGATTTAGGAGTCAGGAAAAAGGTTTGATTTAAAAAAAAAATGTGAACTCTGGTTTTGTTTTCTAAACTACTCTAAATACAGTTTTATAAAAGTCCTAGTAAACTCTTGAGTAACTGTATCATTACGAGAAAAAATATATAGGTCTATAGCTTATAAAGTAAAAATATTTATTCAAATCTATTTGTTTTGTTCTCACTGTTATTTGTTAACCTTTCTAGTTTCTTTTATATATCTAACAATGTATACATATTTTAAATATCTCATTTTCTTACATCAATATTTCAGTAATTTGAATTCAAGGATAAGTGATTCTCAAGTATCTAGATTGCTTACACTACTATAATTTGCCTAACAATTGGAATCAATCTTGTATTGTCTTTCTGATGAGCTTGGCAATCTTAGGCTATAAAGTATGTGATGGACAATTTCTCTAAATATCTTTGCTGGCTTCATAAAATAGGCATTTTGGAATGTGCTGAGCTTGTGAAACAGGTATCCAAAGTAGGAAATGGATAAGGTTTCTAACTTAAATTGGCTATTATGTAAAATGAACAAAAGTACCTTCCATTTCCTGAATAAGAAATGATTTCTTCCCTTCTGTGAATTGAATGGCAATCAATATGAGAGGTGAAAAAAGAAACTAATAGTAATCCATTACCTATGAAAAACAGCACTTCCAAGAGTGTTATAAGATGTTGCAACTATGAGATTAGAGAAAGAAATAAGTTGCTTTTCTTATGTTACTGAAAATCCCCCTCCACAACAATTAAACCTTGTTTTCCCTAATTCTTAGGAGGTAACTTTTACATAGAAGGTGAGGTCTATGTTGTATAAATCAAAATAGAAAAAGCAGTTAAATAGAGAAAATGAGAAAGAATGGACAGCTATGTAGATTTCCTATTCTACTTGCTATTATATGCATTACGCATTTAATGAGTAATGTGTGCATAACTGTAAAGTATATGCACATACATACAGACACACATACATATGCATGCCTATTCTCTGATTTGAAGTTTCCTTCATGGTTTATCTGGCCAGATTGAATTTATTTTCTTTTTGTTTTTATCAATCATACTTTTGCTGTTTTAATAATATATTTTCCTATGAAACCTGTATTTTATTTACTTTTTTGTACTTCTACTGTCATTATCCATAATTAAAATCTTAATTCCATCTGGTGTTATACAGTTTGCTACTTTGCATATAAAGGTTATGCTTTTCTTCTGTACTGTACTATAAGCTCACTGTGGAAAAGGAACACATTTTTTTATTTTTAAGAATTTTCCACAATTTAGTATTCAGTGGCCATTCAAAAATAATTGTGTGTTGAATGAGTTAAAGTATATCCCTCAGAGCTGAGCACATTTAAAATATGTAAATAATTGTATTTTAATTGATTAATTATCATCATAAACCAAACATTTTTCTCTAAGGGTGACCAAAAATATGTATTAAAAAAATACATACAGTTATGCACACATTAAAGTGAAGGCACAACTTAAGAGTCTGGTTATAAAAGTTAGTTTAAAGTTTTGTCATATATACTCAATATTTCCCCATAAGTTTTTAAAATCACTCCAAAAGTACAAAGATATATTATTTTTGTTATATCAACTAAACCAAAATTCTTCCTCTCTTATCTCTCTTTATATACAAACATACACATATGTGTCTTGGCATTTTAACCATTTTGCATTTAAGATAAATAATGCATGCCTAGAGTGAATAGAATACCATTATTATTGTAGGCCATTTTAAAACATTTAAAAGTATTTTTGCTTAATTATAATTTTTATTTAATTTTATGTTCATATTAAGCATTAAATTTTAAATATGCTTACTAATGGATTTTTTCTGTATAAGAATTAAATGAAAAAATATTGTATCTCATCTGTGGATTTTATGTATTCATTTATATATTAATGTGCATATCGAACAGATATTGACACAGTATGTACTTTGTGTAGGTAGTATTCTAGATAATGGAAATAAGAAGGTAGCACTAATCAAGGCAGACAAGTTTTCTC
The DNA here is from genome assembly GCA_004027375.1 of Macroglossus sobrinus. NCBI lineage: Eukaryota > Metazoa > Chordata > Mammalia > Chiroptera > Pteropodidae > Macroglossus > Macroglossus sobrinus. Next base: position 185,691 of record PVKZ01002557.1, on the reverse strand, counting down.
ATTTCCTAAAGCTTCAATATACTTGAGAGAGAAAAAAAAGAAAAAAATATAAAATCAGAAATAAAAAAAAGTTATGACAGATACTGCAAAAACACAAAGTATCGTACAAAAATACTATAAAAGATGATATACCACCAAAATTAATAACCTAGAAGAAATGGACATGTTCTTAGGAAAATGCAACCTTCTTAGAGTCAATCACAAAGAATTAGAAAATCTAAATAAACCAATCAACAGTAAGAAAATTGAAACAATCATCAAAAACCTTACAAATGTAAAAGCCCAGGACAAGATGACTTTACTAGTGAATTCTATGAAACATTCAAAGATTATTTAATAGAAGTTTTTCTCAAAGGCTTCCAAAAAATTGAAGAGAGGCAATATTTTCTAAATCATTTTATGAGGCCAATAGTACCTTGATACCAAAACCTGGTAAAGATAACACAAAAAAGAAAACTATAGACCATATCTCTGAAGAATACAAATGTAAAAAGCCTAAACAAAATACTAGCAAACTGAATACAACAATACATTAAAAATACTATCCATCAAGATCAAGTGTGCTTCATCCCAGGGGCACAGTTATGGTTTAACATACATAAATCAATTAATGTGATATACCCCAAAAACAAAATAAAGGATAACAATCATATGTAATCATATCAATACATATCAATACATGAAGATGCAGAAAAAGCCTTTGACAAGATACAACATCCATTTATTATTAAAATATTTAGTAAAAATAAGTACAGATGGAAAGTACATTAATATAATAAAGGCCATTATGACAAACCCTCAACTAATATAATACTTAATGGTAAAAAACTAAAGGCTTTTCCTATAAGATCAGGAACAAGATAAGGTTGCCCACTTTTGCCACTCAGTACAGTATTGGGAGTCCTAGCTAGAGCATCTGACAAGAAAAAAAAAAGCATCTAAACTGAGAATGAGAAGTTAAATTGTCACTTTTTTTGCAGGCAACATAATTCTTTATATAGAAAACCCTAAAGACTCCACCAAAAGACTATTAAAAACAATAAATAAATGTATTAAAGTTGCAGGATACAAAATCAATGTACAAATTTCATTGCATTCATATACACTAATGATGAAATTTCAGAAAAAAAATAAATTTATCTTGCAATTGCAACAACAAAATACCTATAAGTAAACTTAGCAAAGGATTTGAAGACATTATTAAAAGAAATTGAAGAAGACACAAAAAAGGAAAAGATATTCTGTGTTCATGGATTGGAAGAATCAGAATAGTTAAAAATGATTATATTACCCAAAGCAATATACAGATATAATGCAATCCACATAAAAATTCTAATGGCATTAAAAAAAAAAAAGAACAAAAACAATTACAAAAGACCTCAACTAGTCAAAAAAAAAAATCCCGAGGAAAAAAGAACAAGGCCAGAGATATCACACAGCCTTAACTTTGAATTATATTACAAAGTGACAATAAAGGATTCTGGGAAAGCATGGCAGAGTGAGAGACATCCTCAGATCTCTCCCCTTGAAACAACAATAAGCTGAACATCTAAAACTCAACAAAAAAAACCACCCAAATTGCACAACAGCATGTCTGAACATTGGATCTATGCATAAGAGCTACCACAGGTCAGAACCCTGGGTGTTGAGTGGTAGACTGGGACAAATAAAGAAGTTGCCTCTTGCAGTTACCTGAACTCCTTGCAGGAGGAGTGAGGGGGGTGAAGGTGAGGTGACTTCCCTGATCAGCCCTGCTTGGAAATGCCATGATTTAGTGGCTGGCAACAGAGCCCAGTCATCAGGGCAGAAAGCAGAAAAGTGAGACTGGGCAGCAGAGAAACAACAGTTGGTTTTCACTAGCCCTGATTCCAAAACCAAGGCTGAGCTACAGCCCCTGAACCCCAACCCCGAGGGCCTCTCCCCCCATATCCTCGAGACCAATCACCTCAGAGCCCCAGGGAAATCTGAGCAAATGCTGCTAAATCTGTTAGGGATCCAAGAGGCTTAGATGCCACCTACTGGAAACCAAAAGAAATCTCCTTCTTTGCAGTAGGCTAAAGAGAGACCTTTATATAAAAATCTTCTTTCTGGAAAAAAAAAAAAAAAACACAATGCACTTTCATTAATGCCCAGGGGGAAAAATAGTCCATTAACCACCATGAACAACCAAGGTAACATGGCATCTTGGAAAGAAAGAGAAAACTCTCCAGAAAATGAGCTTACAGACAGGATGGTACTTATGAAAAAACTCAGTGAATTCTGAAATGGGTAATATCAACAATTTCAGAAATTACAAAAACAGATGAGCAGAACAAGGAAACTCTCAAAAAGTACCAAATAGAACTTCTGGAGATAAAAGAAACATTGCGAGAGTTGAAAAATGAAATAGCAAGTTTGGGAAATAGAGTCGGCCATATGAAGGAAAGGATCAATGATATTGAAGAAGAAATCTAGAAATAAATCAGAAGGAAGAAGAAAGAAACTGAAGAATGAAAAATAATGAAAAAGGAATTCAAGAACTAGCTGATACCATCAGGAGAGGAACATAAAAATAATGAGGATTACTAAAGGCAAGGAAAAGAAGCAGAAACTAGAAAGAATTTTCAGACAAATAATGGAAGAGAATTTCCCAAATCTAAGAAATGAGCTGGAACTTGGAATTCAAGAAGTCAACAGAACACCCAATTTTCTCAACCTAAAAAGGCCTTCACAAGACACATTGTTTTAAAGTTATCAACAATCAGTGACAAAGATAAAATTCTCAGGGCAGCCAGGGAGAAGAAAACGGTAATGCATAAAAGGAAATTCATTAGATTATCATCAAACTTTACAGCGCAAACCTTACAAGCCTGAAAAGAATGTAATCAAATATTTAAACTATTAAGTGAAAGGAACTACCAGCTTAGAATAATGTATAAAGCTAAGCTCTCCTTTAGACGTGAAGAAGAAAGTAAGACCTTTTTAGACATACAAAAATTGAGGGAATTCTCCACTATGAGGCCTGCACTACAGGAAATTCTGAAAGGAGTCAGCTCACCTAAAACAAAATAACAACAACAAAAATACATAATTAAGAGTAAAGTTACTATCAGGCAAATAAAAGCAGGGGAGCGTAACCCGTATGAACAGGGCATTATAAGCTTAAATAATAAGAAGAGAATTGCTATACAAGATAGTAATGAATGTTCAGCATGCATAGAAATAAACTGAGATAACAATGACTGATAGGGGAGGATTCAAAGAACCAAATTCGCAAAGGAAAACAGAGATAAGGCACACACAGAAAATAATGGATGACTGTGTGTGTGTGTGTGTGTATCATGTGTACATATGTATGTATGTACACATACATACATATACACATACATATATATACACATACATATATATACATATACATATTATATATAACTATCTTTTTCATATTTGTAATGGTAGCCACACACCCTAGAGTCAGAACTGAAGTATATAACATAAAACAAAAAGAATCAGAGGCAAAATTCACAAAAGCCAACCAAAATAAAGAAGACAGAAACACCAGGACAAAGAAGCAATGGAAACACTGAGCTACTAGAAAGCAAAAGATAAAATGGCTATAAGAAGACCTCATATTTCAATATTTGCTCCAAATGTAAATGGACTGAACTCACCAATAAAAAGGCACAGAGTTGCAGATTGGATCAAAAAACAAAACCCAAACATATGCTGCCTCCAAGAGACACATCTCAGCTTCAAAGACAAATATAAACTCAAAGTGAAAGGGTGGAAAATAATACTTCAAGAAAATGGCATTCAGAGAAAAGTGAAAGTAGTGGTACTAATATCGGACAAAATAGACTTCAAAATTAAAAAGGTAAAGGATGATACTGAGGGACACTTCATAATGATAGAGGGAATCATGCACCAAGAAGACACTTATTAATATCTATGCTCCCCATCAGGGAGCCCCGAAATATTTAAAGCAATTACTAATAGAACTAAAGAGAGAAACAGACCAAAACACTATCGTAGCAGTGGACCTAAATACCCCACTGTTGGATATGGACAGATCATCCAAACAGAAAATCAATAAGGAAATAACATCCTTAAATGACACATTAGAACAGCTGGACATAATTGACATTTACAGAGCCTTCCATCCCCAAATAGCTGCTTATACATTCTTCTCTAGTGCACATGGAACATTCTCAAGAATTGACCACATACTGGACACAGAAATAGTCTCAATAAATATAAAAGGGCTGAAATCATACCAATCATATTCTCTGATCATAATGCTTTGAAACTAGAAATCAACTGCAAAAAGCAGGAAGAATCACAAATACATGGAAGTTAAACAACATGCTACTGAAGAATAACTGGGTCAGGGAAGAAATAAAAAGAGAGATCAAGAGATACATAGAAATGGATGATAACAATAGTACAACATATCAAAATTTTGGGAACACAGCAAAAGCAGTCATAAGTGGAAAGTTCATATCATTGCAGGCCTACCTCTAAAAACAAGAACAAGCCCAAATAAACAACTTAATGCTTCATCTTAAAAAAACTAGAAAAGGAAGAACCAATAAAACCTGAAGTCAGCAGAAGGAAAGAAATAACCAAAATTAGAGAAGAAATAAATGACACTGAAAAAAAAAAACAAAAAGAGATATAAAAAATACATAAACAAAGAGCTATCTCTTTGAGAGGATTAATATAATTGAAAAACCCCTGGCTAGATTCACTAAAAAAAAAAGAGAGATAGAACACAAATAAACAAAATTAGAGATGAAATAGGGGAAATTAAGACTGACATTGCAGAAATACAAATGATCATGCAAGAATATTATGAAAAAATATATAACATCAAATTTAATAACCTAGAAGAAATAAACCAGTACTTAGAAAAATACAGCCTTCCCAGATTGTATCAAAAAGAACTAGAAAATCTAAATAGACCCATCAGCAGTATGAAAATTAAAACAATCATCAAAAACTTACCAAAATGTAAAAGTCCAGGACCATATGGTTTCATCAAACATTCAAAGGAGATTTAATACCTATTCTCCTCAAACTTTTTCAAAAAATTGAAGAGGAGGCAATACTTCCCAACTCATTTTATGAGGCCATACAGCAAAACCTGATACCAAAACCTGATAAAGATAACACACAAAAAGAAAACTACAGACCAATATCTCTCATGAACACAGATGCAAAAATCCTAAATAAGATACTAGTGAACTGAAAACAGCAATGTATTAAAAAGATTATACACCACTATCAAGTGGGCTTCATCTCAGAGGCACAGGGAGAGTTCAACATATGCAAATCGATTAATGTGATATACCACATAAACAAATTAAAAAATAAGAATCATATAATCATATCAATAGATGCAGAAAAAGCCTTCGACAATATACAGCATCCATTTATGATCAAAACATTAACAAAATCTGTATAGAAGGAAAGTACCTTAACATAATAAAGGCCATTTATGACAAACCCTCAGCCAACATTATACTTAATGGTGAAAAACTACAAACCTTTCTTCTAAGGTCAGGAACAAGGCAAGGCTGTATACTATCACCACTGCTATTTAACATAACAAGGAGGTCCTAGCAAGTGCAATTAGGCAAGAGAAAGATATAAAAGGCATCCAAATAGAATACAAAGAAGTTAAACTGTCACTATTTGCAGATGATGTGATTCTCTATATAGAAAACCCTATAGACTCCACAAGAACACTACTAGAAACAATAGGCAAATACAGTAAAGCCTCTGGATACAAAATCAATGTTCAAAAATCCATAGCGTTCCTATTCACTAATAATGAAGCATCAAAAAAAAGAAGTGGGAAAAATAATTTCTTTTCCAATTGCAACAAAAATAATAAAATACCTAGGAATAAATTTAACGAAACATGGAAAGACCTCTATAAAGAAAACTACAAGACCCTATTAAAAGAAATCAAAGAAGATACAAAGAAATGGAAAGATATTTTGTGTTCTTGGATTGGAAGAAACAACATAGTTACAGATTTAATGCCATCCTCATCAAAATAGAACAAAGAAATAATCAGATTTATATGGAGGCACAAAAGACCCTGAATTGCCAAAGCCATCCTGAGAAAAAAGAATGAGGCTGAGGGCATCACTCTGCCCGACTTCAAATTATACTACAAAGTGACAGTAATCAAAATGGCATGCTTTTAGCAGGAAAACAGACACATAGACCAGTGGAACAGAATCGAGAGTCCAGAAGTAAACCCATATTTATATGCGCAAATAATTTTTGACCAAAAAAAAAGCCAAAAACGTACAGTGGAGAAAGAAAAGCCTCTTTAATAAATGGTTCTGGGAAAATTAAAAGGCCACCTGAAAAAGAATGAAATTAGACTGCTGTCTATCACTCCACACCAACATTAACTCAAAATGGATTAAGGACCTGAATATAAGACTTGAAACAATAAAATGTATAGAAGAAAACATAGGAACTAAACTCAAAGACCTTGATCTTAAAGAGGATTTTATGAACTTGACCTCAAAGGCAAGGGAAGTCAACAAGATAAAGAGACAACCATCTCAATAGGAAAATATATTTGCAAGTGATACCTCCAATAAGGACCTAATATCCAAAATATATAAAGAACTCATATGACTCAATAACAACAAAAACACAAATGATCCAATCAAAAAATGGTCAGAGGACCTGAACAGACACTTCTCCCTAGAGGACATACAAATGGCTACAAACATGAAAAGATGCTCAACATCGCTAGCTATTAGGGAAAAGCAAATTAAAACCACAATGAGATGCCATCTCACGCCTGTTAGAATAGCTATAATCAATAGAATAAGTAACAACAAATGTTGGAGAGGATGCAGAGAAAAAGGAACCTTCATACACTGCTGATGGGCATGTAAATTGGTACAATCACTATGGAAAACAATATTGAGTTTCATCGAAACTTTAAGAAGAGAATTACCAGATGATCCAACAATCCCTCTTCTGGGTATCTACCCAGAAAATTTGAAAACATTTATCTATAAAGACATATGCACCCTGTTGTTTATTGCAGCATTATTCATGGTGGCCAAGATATGGAAACAACTGAAGGGTCTTTTGATAGATGATTGAGTAAAGAAGAGGTGGTATACATATGTAATGGAATAGTACACAGCCATAAAAAAGATGAAATACTGCCATTTATGACAACATGGATAGATCTTGAGATTATTATGCTAAGTGAAATAATTCAGAAAAAAACAGTTGAGAACCATGTGATTTCACTCATGTGGGATATAAAACAGAGAGCAACAAATCAATAAGGCAAACAAAAAAAATTCATAGACATAGAAAACAGTATAGTGGTTACCAGAAGGAAAGCGGGGAAGGGGAGAGGTAGATGAAGGTAAAGAGAGTAAAATATTTGGTGACAGAAGGAGATTTGACTTTGGGTGGTGAACACACAATGCACTATACAGATGATGTGTTGTTGAGTTGTACACTTAAAACCTATTTGATTTTATTAACTATTGTTACCCCCAATAAATTTAATAAAAATAAACAAACATACTAAGCAAGCAAAGATTAAATAGTGTTAATGTTAGGAATAACATTTAATTGGGGGTTGTTTAGACTATGAGTGTTGCAATGACTCAATATAAAGGCCCTGAGGCAGAAAACAGCCTGAGTTGTTGCTTAAGAAGGAAGAAAGCTCTACAATTGGCCCTCTGGAAGTAAATAAGAGTTGTATCTGATGTGATCAAAGAGGTAGGCAGCTGTTAGATCACATGAGATAGGAGAGGTCAAAATAAAATGTTTGGATGTTATTTAAAATTTGAACATAGAAGCCATTGAGGTTTTCAATAGGAAAATGACATGATCAGATTTACATTTTAGCAAATATTACTTTTGCTATATTGCAGGGAGATAAGAAGGAATTAAGGCAATCAGGTAGAAGACTCTTGCAAAATTTCAGCAAAGAAATAATCTGAAGTTGGAAGTGGTAATGAAGAGAAGAGGGTAGGTTTAGAATACAACTATTAAATCTAAAGTGAGGAGGAGGATTAAGTGAAGAAAATGGTGGGAATATACAGGTACATCACGTGCTTTGCTAATTATTCTTATCATTGCATAAATACCAGAATGACTGTGGCTTATCTTATAGCAGCTTAGCAGGATAGTGGAGACAGATGGCCTAAATATTGGAGAAATTGCAGAAATTTCTGTGCTTCACTGTTTTCATCTGTGAAATGGGGAATAATAATATTACATAACACAAAGAGTTAGTGGCATGATTAATATATGCAAAGTACCAACCATAGTGCCCAGTGTTAGTAAATCCTACATAATATTTAAAAAAGCTTTCACAACTGAAATATTTTTCAAAAGGCAAGTTTTATTGAGACAATGCTAGCAAAAAACAAAGAAACAAACAAAAACAACAACAAAACAAGCAAACAAAACAAAAAACAGGTCCTGGCACAAGAAATCTAAACTACCAGCAGCATGGTTAGGTAGAAAAGACAATCATGTTCACCATCCTGGAGTTGAGGAGTGCTTTTATAAATTATGTTTTGGAAAAAAAAGATGTAAATTGTTTTGAAAGAATTTACATTGGCTATAGGTAAGCAGGGTGGGATAAGGTAAAATGAGGGCCTTTCTATGATGGGAGCAGGATTGTAAGAAAGAAATATTTACTACTTGTGATTGGTTACAGACAACAGTCCTAGAACTTTATGTAGGATGTGGTAGTAGTCAACTAATAGATGCCTGGAGGTTGATTAAAAGCTCCAACATACATTAGGGAATGTGAACAGTCTTTTGTCAATTTGCTCCCAACTATTAACAAGCTAACTGCTCCTTTTTCTTATTCTCCATCTGGTTGTAATTCAATTTTGAACACCTTAGAAATGTTTTTCTTTGTCAAGAATATAAATAAAAATAATAGTTTTAATAATAATTTAATGCTTTTGAATGTCTGCTACACAGCTTCAATGTGATTTAATGGAAAGACGGATTAGTTTGGAACTCAACAGACATGTACTTGAACTCCTGCTCCATCATTTCATCATTTCTTCTTGGCTTTGAATGTGCCAATAAACCTCTCTAAGCTTCAGTTTCCACATCTGTAAAATGGAGCTACTAAGTCCTACATGACAAGAATAATATAAGGATTAAATGAGATATTTGTAAATCATTCAACCTTATGATTGGCACTGGCAAGAAACTTAAATATTAGTTACTGTAGAAAATTGAGTGACTGAATATAACCACACAGGATGATCTGACCCCAAATTTCTAACTGGGTAGGTCATAGCAGGTAGTCTGTCCCCAGGTCTATTGCTTCCTTAGGAAAGATCAATTTTTACCTTAAATGAACTCTGTCTATTGTTCTTATGCATCTAGGATAACTCATCTTTGGAATGTCAGAGTAATTTTTTTTTCAACCCCCTAGAAGGCACAACCTCATGCATCAGAGCACAAGACTGCCAGGACATGAGACCACGGGACCTCTTGTTATCTTGTTTCCTGCATATCATCTCTATGTGTACCATAAATGTTAAATGTTAACTATCCTTTACCCACAAATGTAAAAGAAATATGTATTTCTCCATTTACGTTTTAGTCAATTCTAGAGATCTCTTCACTTTGCTTTCTCCTACCTCATTAATCTACCACTGGTGAAGCCCATGTACCTTCTTTATGTTTTCCTTTGATTCTTTTTTGTTTAAAATGGAAAATATGCATTTATTTTACTTAATTAAATTTTTAAATTAAGTTTATTGGAGTAGCATTGGTTAATACAATTATATAATTTTCAGGTGTACATTCTAATTTGACATCTATATTCTCTATTGTGTGATTACCGTCCAAAGTCTTATTTCCTTCAGCTACTATATATTTGATCCCCTTTACCTACTTCACCCTTCCCGTACCCTCTATATCCTTTGGTTATAACTGCATAAAAGGAACTGCAAAACTGCCACTCTCCAGAGCATTTCTTTGATCCATTGCTATTTTGCTTCTGGGCATGTCCTCAAAATTTTGGTTCAAATGAACTCATAAAACCTTTCTATAGGTTGGACATATTTTGAACTGCAGTTAACATTAATTATCAGAAAACTAGAATTTGTTAATAGTAACCCTGGGGGTAGCACTGTGGTAGAGTCAATTGGAGAAAAAAACAAAAATAAAAACAAAATAAGCACACGAAGCTTGATTAATGTAGAATCTCTCACTGGGAACATACTATGAGTTCTTCAAGAGGTCATATTTCTCAAGCATGCTTAGGAACTCTGAGATGGACGAATGGGATGCAGAAAAATTTCATAGACAATGCTGGTGTTGAGTTGGAAATGAATTCTAAAGCTCTTTAGCCTTACAGATACTGCTATGAAAAGCGTAGAAATCATTATTCACTCCCTGACTTTTGTTTTATCTGAGGACTAAGTAAAGGCTCTCGTCTGTCCCAGCCCCAAGGCCAGTGTCTCCTGACTGCACACTCATCTTTCCGCCTAATGGGACCTGCGTCCCTCAGAGGCCACTGGCAAGACAACCTTCGGGATTTGATCAAATTTATCTTCTGACTATTGTTTTTTGTCTTTAATAAGCCAAAGTGACACTTTACATTGAAGGTTAAAAGGGGAAGAGGTGGAGGATGTCCATTGATTTACTGTTTTATTAGATTTCTGATTGGAAACAGAGATGAGCTGTGGTCTTACATGTAAAATTGCCCATCTTTCACTTCTGAAGTTTTCAGATTTGAACTTGATGAGCTATTTATTCTAACTCTGTCATGCTGTGTAACTGCAAATACAGAGCTTTCAGGGGAAGATAGGAGGCAATTGCTAAAAGAGGAATTCTGAGTAGATGCAATCAAGGTGTCTTTCTCAACCTTTTAACTGTACCTCAATAGTGAAGGGAGGAAGGAAGAAATAAAGAGGAATAAAGAAAGGGAGAGAAGAGGGAGGGAAGAAGGAGGAAAGAAGAAAAGAGAAACAGCCACCTCTCGAGCAATTATTATAAGCCAAGCATGTATTAGATACTTCATATTATTTTTATACTTTTATATAAAAGTATACAGTATATTTTTATACTCAGCTGATTTTAGATGTTGACCCCAAAAACTATATATTGATAGATCCATTTTACGAATGCTGAATTTACATTGTTTAATATCCTAGAGCTAATAAGAACCTATATTTAAATATGAATAAAATAATAAAATAATTTTAAAAATAATCATCATCTCATTTAACCTTTGTAACAACTGTCTGAAGGTACTTTTTTATTATTTAGATTTAGAGGAAACAAGCTAATGAATATTTAACAACATTCAAAAAGTCATATAGCTTACAAATGACAGAGTCCAGCTCATGTTAGAATTGCCTAACTACAAAGCTCCTGCTTTTCTCCTTCTAAATAATGAACATGTTTAAATTTAATGAGATTATAAAGACAAAGCTCACTTGTTTTCCAAGTATGTTCTGGAAGAGAAGTGCAGTTGGTGATTAGAATAGACCTCGAGCATTGCATTTTCTGTGCTGGTTCATACATCTTGCCTAATTTAAATAATTTTCAAGTCTTTTTTTTTTTTAGTTTGTTACAAAGTAAAATCTCTCCTTTCCACTTCTCAACTAACTACTAATTGCCTTTCTCCTATTTAGTAGAAATGCACTTCTGTCAACCAAACCATTTTCCCCTTCTGCTAAAGAAGCAAGGTTTCAGTGGCAATTAGGAATACTTGTGATTTCTCCACCAACCTAACTCTGGTTTCCAACAGAGCAGTACATCCCAGTAGCCTTCTAAGACAAGAATGTTGAAAGAAAAATGTATCTTTCAAAAACCAAATACCACTGAGGTTAGGATACAATAATTTTTATTAAGTCTCTCTTTTCTCAAAACAAAATTGATGTGTAAAACACAGAAAACAATGGGATAAAATGTTAGTCTTCTACAGACAATGTCAAACATTAGAGGATTTAGCTGAGGAGGGCAAGGTAGTAACTACAGTCTATGAAGTAAGAGGTGATCCCAAAGGATTTTTCAAGTTTTACTTCACTTAAAATTCCAAGATTGTGTCATTCCTTTGAGTTATCAGTTCATGAAGAGCCCTTTAAAATAAAAATTTTCTTTGAAGTGATTGAAGGTGACCAAAGTTTAGACATCTCAAAATGTACTTTTTGAGATAAGGAATTTTAAGCTGATTATTAAGAAACAAAAGACTCAGGAGTCTTCGACACTTCCCAATATATAAACTTCAACTACTTGGTGCATCTACAGGTCTCACAGTCTTATAGCAGGCACTCTGGCATGTACATCCATAATAAATGTAAACATTTTCCCCTATTAATCTGTCTCATGTTAATTGCTTATAAGCCCAGATGGAAGAACTTAGAAGGTGGGAGGAAAGTGTAGAGCTTTGTGTGTGTGTGTGTGTGTGTGTGTGTGTGTGTGTGTGTGTGTGTGTGTGTGTGTGTATTATTTGTGGTAGAGAGAAGGTGAGAATCTTATTAAGACATTTTGTGCCTTTACAACCTTAGTACTTATCTATCTGGAAGGTACAAAGCAGGGCTTTTGGAAGATGACTCAAAGTACTGAGATTTTTTTTAAGTTAAGTTCTAGGCACTCTGCTCCCTTGAATGATCTACAACTAAGTTCTTACATGTCATATGTAGTTGTAGAGAACTTCACTAGTTGCCTTGGGATTTTTTTAAAATTTGATTGCATCTAATTGCAGTGGACTTATAGTAGAGGGTAAAAAAAAAAAATCACACAAAACTCAAATTTTCAAGAACTGATCCAGAACATAGGAAACAAATCATCTAGTAATAAATTTAAAAACTATAACACTTCACTCTATCAAAAGATTGTACTGATACTGTTATGGATAGTCATCCATAATGTAGAAGTAAATAGTCTCATTACTGTTTTTATTTCTACATTTGGCATTCAATCATAAGGCAAAATTAATATTTATCTCAATGGTTAGCAAGAGGTCTTCTTGTTCTAAAATACTTTCTACCCTCTCTTATGTCTCCACCATTCAAAACAATCTATCGTTGGAAAAGAAAACTCCTGTGAAGAATCATATTCAAAAAATCTTCATTCCCAACTATCATTTATGTGCGGATGCCAAATAAGTGGATCATAGCCTCTTTTGATATCAATTTCAAGTATTAGAAAGGCCATTCCCTGTCTTCCCCATTGTAATTTTCCTAAATAACAATATGGATTTGGAAAATGTCAGCACAATTTCCCTGTTGGAGTAAAGTTACTTCATATTAAATTCTCTCAAACTTCAATAACAAACTACTTCCAGACTGGTGTTTAGGGGTTTGGTTTCTCATCTCATCATTTTTGCTATTCTTTTGCTTCAATTATAACTTCAAATATAAAACTTTATGTTTTTCTAAATGCTAATCTTATCCATTATCCTCATATAAATCCTATCAGCACCCCATGCTCATCACATGGACATTTTATTAGAAACTCCTGCTTTGATGTCTCCTGCATATCCAGGTCCTAGACACGAGGGCAGGTGATTCTGAGAGCAGCTTCCTACAGTCAGAGAGGGAAACTATTCATGTGAGATCAGGGAGGCTTTGCTGTTTTCATTATGCCTTGGGCTCTTAGATTAGATTATTCTCCAGCAGTGACATTTATTGAATAATATTCTTTGCAACTCAAGATTTGGGGATGTTGGACTTTAAAATAAAGGAAAGTAGGGAATAGAATCAAAATGAGTTTTCATTGAGATGTGCTTCATTTTTCTCTTGCAATTACCTCAAAAATAAGTTCCTACCGATAGGTTCCCAAGTGCCTCCTCAGAGAACGTAACAACACAGAAAGTAAGCACAGATATTATGTGTGCAGGTGAGGAATCAACTTCCCAAAGAAGTTTCCCTTGTCCTTATTAAGAGAAAATGTAAGAAAAGAGAAGAAAACACACAATTTCACAGCTGGATTTGACTCCAGTGATCAAAAGCTTCCTCGTGGGAGAAACCCTAATCATTTTTAAACCAACGGGTGTTGGCTGGTAAAACTAAACAAAGCATCATGATTTTTCAGGCAGAGTAGCTTGAATGGGGTAAATAGAAGTTTATACCTGGACAAAATTGGAAAACAAGTTGCGTTGTCAGGAGTGTGCTAGAGGGACAACATGCAGTGACAAAAGGAGGATCAGAAGGTGACCTCAGAGCTTGAGGGCCAGCCCTGGTTTCTTTCTGTATCCTTAGTGGGGGTTCACAGTAAAATGGACTGTGTCTATTTAACATATCTGATAACTACCTAGTATATTAGATACCTAAGGTATACTTTTTGTCAGTTTTTAGAAATTTTAAAAAGCAGCAGATTTGTATGAAAGTCCTGGTTATTAATGTTCTTACTAGGTAGAGCTTAAGCAAAGGTTTTACACTTTTCTCAGGAAAGATTTTAAACATGCTATGTTGGCCATTCTCTGCTCGTCTCACTGCTCTACTCTAGTTCCCCCACTGCTGTATTCTCTGAGTGGCTTGGATTGCACAACCCATATCCTCTGGTTTAAATTAGGCTACATCACTGAGATGTGCAGATGCTTCTCAGTGGTGTATATTATAAGAAGTATATTACAAAAAAGTTTGGAGTATTTCTTTTCCTCACTCTTTTCCTGCCTCGACACTATGATTCTGCTAGTAGCTTGTTTTGACTCCTGCCAGGTCAAACAGCCCCTTCTCTGGCTCTGAACTCTCTCCAGGCAGCAAACCTACAGGTGATTGTTGTGACCGGAATAACCAGACTCAACCTGAGTGCTCTGATATTAGAGGCAGTTTATTAGCCAGCGGCTGTCCTTCCAAAGGATCAGCCCCGAAACATAAAGATACAAGGGTTTTAAGCCCCAAATCTCATTCTTCATTCTGTCTAAATCACAAAGGTTTAATATTTCTTCTATTCTCTACCTGTCACCCTAAAGGTGGGTTGTGCAAGCGGGGATACAGAAGCAGAAAGTGTACTGTTAAAATGTTAGGTTCTCATGGGTAACTGTTAGGTTCTCATGGGCAACTGTTAGGTTTCCAGGAGTAATAGTCAAACAATAACTTTTTAAGCAAGCAGGTGTCCAGAAGCGAGACATGGCGATTAGCACGTAGGCTCTTAACCTTAACCCATTACTACATCTTTGTGACCCTTTCAGTAGCACGTCATCACAGTGATAATATTTCCCACTCCTCTGTCTATATCCCTTTCATTAAGTTCTCCTCATTTCACCTCTTTTGAGTATGAATTTCATTCTTGCTAAAACTCCAACTTTTGTTGTTGCGTCCATTGGGACTGTGAGATCTGATGGTTACATGGGGATCCCAGAGAAGCTGAGGCAGAGGAAACAGCCTCTCTGCTTAGGCTATGTACACATCAGTCCTCATTATATGCCCTCTGCATTCCTCCTTCCAGCTTTTCATGAAGTCCTCAACGTTGATATATTGTCTTTGTGTTAACTTTATAGGCCTCTGTTAAACCACAACTCAGAATAAGCGCAACAAATTAAGCTTTTGGGCTCAACTTAATCTGTCAAAGTGCTCTGTAAATTATGAGTGAGCAGGAATTATCCATTCATTCATTTATTTCTCCATCCATTTGATTCTTCATACATTCCTTCTAGGCACTTTCAGTATATGCCTTCGTGCCAATCTCCTGACTGGTGGGTAACAAAAGGCATTACCCCTGTGGTTCAGTGAAAAGAGTCAAATGTAAGCTGTTACCCACCAAGAGGCCTGAAGGTACAAGAAGAAAAAATTTTATGTCCAGAAACTCATTGAGTGCTGGTGCTGCAGAGTCAGTCTCTCAGGAAGGAGATGAAATTGTAGAACATACCCATTTCTGGAAGATACAGAGAAAGTGGGAGGGATTGTTCTCTCTTTCTTCACTCAAGTTTCTGGAGAGTGCTTCCTTTTGATTAAACTCAATATTAAGCCACAAGGTAAGGTAGTCTGGGTGAGTCAGATTACGAAGGTCAGTCCCTTGAAGAACAAAATTGGAGAAAGAAGAGTAGCTCTGGCTCTGTGACAAATGGAAAATAACTTATGTAGTCTCCAAATGATGTAGAAGGTGAATGTACAAGTCCTGATGAAGAAGATAATGGTTCTTGCTCACAAGGAGCTCAAAATATAACGTTTTTTATTCCAGAGGCAAGATCAGGAGTGGTACATAGTGATGTTGACTCCACTTGTCAGAATTATTTCCCTGAGATAATTATCTTCTCTCTACCAATAAATTCTTGTTTAGACTCTATCAAAAGAGACAGTTTCTTTCATGCTTAGTTTGCATAGATAAGTTAAGTTTGAATTTTCAATAGGCCACTTTAGTTGGATCAGAGTACATCTGTACTCCTTGTCACCTGCCAGAAAGAGGCTTCTTGTCACTTCTTTGAAACTCTATTGCATGAGGAATATAGACACTGGAAGTTCCAGCAGTGGATACTCTATGGTTGGTTAGATTAACCAATATTTGGATTTCTAGAGGACATTTTATGCTGGAGGTCTCCAAGGCCACCATCAGGCTCAATGATTCACTAGAAGGACTCACAGAACTCAGAAGTTATCATGCTTACCATTAAGGCTTATTATAAAAGGATACAGAGTAAAATCAACAAAGGGAAGAAACCAGTAGTAAGCTTCCAGAAGTCTCCTTCCAGTGAGGTCATACAGAATAGATTTAATTTCCTCTAATAACAATGTGTGACATAGGGAGAGATTGCCAATATGGACACTTTTCTGAGCCTGGTTGTCCATGGTTTCATTGGATGTTAGCTATTTCAACATATAGTGTCTGTGTGACTGACCTCAATTACTCAAGCTCCAGGCCTCCAGGAGGGAAACAGGTCACATTGTCAGCATAAACTATCTGGACAAACTGATACACTTTGGTTCACAACCTCAGACATGCAAAAACACTCATCAGACATAACATTGCAAGAGCTTAGTACTAAATAGCCACCATAGGGCCAGTCATGGAAATGGCCTTTCTTGGGAATGTTCAGGGTTCAAAAGTCTAGGACTGCTGAATTAACCCTTTTTCATACACATGTAAACGTGGAAAAGTTGACTTTCTGATTTCTCTCTCAACATGAGCAGCGTATCTGGAAAATAAAATAAGTAACCCATGCCTACACATTTTCTACTTTGAAGTTAGCCACCAGAAAAACTATGAGATTAATCATGTTAATTCTTGTGTCCCCAGCTTCTTCTTTGTATCATTTCTCCACATTTAGGGCTCACTCAGTCTCTGATTCTAAGTTCTCAACATCTTCACGTTCTCTTCTCTTTCTCCATTGAACCCTATTTTCAGAAAGGCTTAGAGATTGCCATTTATTGCTTATAGTGAGCCTAACTCTCTACTTAGAGAGTTTACACTTAATGTCTAGCTCTTTCAAATGACAGGATGTGGCTCCTGCTAAATGAAGAAGGAAAGCCCTGGGAAATTATCACATTGGGCTGTCACTGATCACAGCCCTCTGTTTTAGCTGTTCCATACTTCACCTTTGGAACCTTGTTTATGCTATCAAAACAATGGTAATTTTGACTCTTAAAAGCTTTGACCATTGGTTATCAGTTCACTATTATTCATCTGATTATTAAACCAAGCAAAACAGTTCACAATGATATCCTTGATCTATTTATTGAGTACAGAGTATTTTTCCCCCTTCTTCACTGGAAAATATAACTTCTCAATAGTAACTTGAACAAAGTATGATGAACCTTATATGTTTCCATAAATATCACTGAAAACTTTTTCACTTTGTGAATCAGTATTTCTCAGATATTCACTGTTAATTGGCAAATTATTTTTTTGAAATAAAAATATTACCAAGGAAACAGAGTTCATATATTTCATATTTTGCTCTTTCCTCTAGCCCTGGCTGAATTTCAACTAAAAATAAATTGTTGAGACCACAGAGTGACATGTTTGGAAGCAGGGTGGAAAACTACCCATGAAATTTTGATATTTGGCTTCATATTATATCTTCCCCTTCCCCCTGCAAACCTCTGAAAGAACACAAAACCATTTGTTATTTGTAGATAAGCAGATGTGTTTTGGTCAATGTAATTATGAGTAACACTTTATACTCTAGGCAAAGAAATGTACATGTGAATATTTTTATAAATGTGTGTATTTATTGGAATGGCTGTTTGTTTTAGTATGTTTGTCTCTTTATGCATGTAAGGCTATTCATAACACAGCATGTCAAGATCAGTGGTCTCATTCTTAAAAAAGTATAGCAAACATACAAGAATGAGGAATATAAATCTAGTATCCTATAGCCCAGAAGACTGAAATAATACAGCTGTCTTTCAAGCATATATTTTTGTATGATGATTTGAGAAAAGAAAGCAGAACCCCTTAAGACATTTTTAAGATAAACAATTAAAAGTAGAGATGTTTAGTGTACTTTTTTGTAGCAACTATTCTTCTGTTGGAGGGCTTGTTCAAGTAGAGACAGAAATGTTTCTGTGTAAAAGAAGACTTTCCTAAGAGCCCTGATGTATTTTTCGATTTAGCACTGAGAATGCTTTCCTGGAATTTATTGTAATTTTTAATCTCTCTCTCTCTTGCTCTTTCTCTCTCATACACACACTCACACACACACACATCCCATGTTCACTGACATTCTTCCTCTGTTCTCAGTGGTTCATTCACTTACTTCCTCAGTCCTTGTGCCAGAGCACAAATTTGTCTTTCTGTAATAATTAAATCACATTTTTCTGGGCTTTAAAAAACTCTATTAATTTATTCACATCATTCATTGAATCCAGTCTGCATTAAACACTGTGCTAGGTCCTTGGTGTGCATATTTAAGTAAAATGATAAATTCCTGCTTTTGCGGAGGACTTAGTTAAAAAAAAAATGCAATCACCTAAATGACTAATCAATGCCAATTTTGATAAATGCTCCAAAAAGTTCAGAGTTCTAGGGTTACATATAAACCTACCCTAGTCCTGGAGGGTGGAAAGGACATAGCTAGGAAAGAGAAAAGGTAGTGTTTTGGAACAGATAGTGAGAAATCTCTGAAACGGGGAGATGTATTGTGTAGTTAGGGTTTAATGAAGAAGATGGTAGGGCTAAAGCACATAGGGCAGGGGAAAGAATTATACAAAATGAGCTAGAAATAAAGCAAACACTAGATACTGCAATCCTGAGGAAGCTATCCCCAAAGAACTGGAATACATCAAAAGAGCAAGAGCAGGTTATAAAGTGAGTGACCAAATTTTTGTTACTACAGATTAATTATTTTTCTTTTTTGTATTAGAATCGATCAAGTGGTGATAAAATATTTAAATATCTCTTCACCCTGTTCAGCGTTTAACACCTGACAGGTACTCAAAATGCATCTGTTTAATAAATGACTAAACAATGCAAGAAGAAAATACGCTGGCCCTTAAGATATAAGATTCCCAAGAATAGAAAATGTGTGTATTTTTTTTAACTTCCCTCCTCTCAATTTCTAACAAATGATAGGAAACGTAAGAGGTGTTTACTGTGTATTTGCTAGATTGTTTTGACTTTTACTCTCTTTCTGTCTCCCAGTTGTGCCAATATCTCTCCACACTATTGTCACAAAAGTAGCTCCCCAATATCTGTTACCTCTTATTTTTTCTAATTCTGAAATTTGAAAATGAATTTGTTAAAGGAAATATATATATATATATATATATATATATATATATATATATATATATATATATATATATATATATATATAAAATCCTTCATTCCCAACAGGCACACAAATGCATGGGCACATACTCAGATCCTTAGATTACTGTATGAAGCAGAAAAGGGAAGAATGAGAATGTTTAGTGAATCTGTCCTATGCCTTTTGCCTGGTTTTGATGATCCTTATCTTCATTTGCTGTAATCATTGCAATTGCACATTTGCTTAAGTGTGTGTGCAATGGCATATGATGAGTGAATGAAAATCAGCAGTCTGGTCATTTGCACTCCAATCGATATTTCCTTACACTCAATTAGCATGCATTCTATGGTTTTAAGGCCTACTTATTGGTTCTGCCATTTTGCTATAAAACTTAAGTGTTGAACTTTCAAGTCGCATCATAATTACTTTATTAGTGGTTGAAATAATTTGTAAAATGTTGAGGGAATGTTCTTGCCAAAAGCCCTTGTATAAGACTAATGTAATAAAACATTCTTATGCTTCTCAACTTGGACAGCGTGATGCCTTTTGTTTCAGATAGTAAAATCTTCTTTAACGAGAGACAATATTTAACCGAATGTTTTAAAAAGTCAAAAAATTTCTTTCTCATATTCAATTGTGCTCTTTATATTACTGTGAATATAATTTGGTTTACTTTTTTCTCCCTGTTCTCCTTTTGCAGTGCTTCCTTTTTTTCCCCCTTCTATGAATAGAACTATATCTCAAGATGTATATTTTTATTGAATAAAGTACACACTACTATTTTCAAAGTACCTTAACTAATTGGCTTTGTGGTGATAGTACAACATTATAATTGTATAAAGGAGAAAAGGGAAAGTATTTTAATCTTTAAAGTCCTACCAGAAAAATTTAACCATAAATTTTTATCGAGGCTACCTTGGGTTGACACAAAATCTTCCTCTTTATCTCTCGATATTAATCTCTACACAGAGATCAAATAATTTATGGATGTTGTGGATGCAGACTGGCTTTCCTGTAATCTGTTTTTTTTAAATTAGTCATCATCTTTCTGCCTTGTGACCTGTTCATTCTTTTAGCCACCATTGCTAAGATGGAGAGGGGTTTCTGCTTTAATGTATTACAAACTCTTAGTGGTTTCTTAAAAGAAAGGATTAGCTTATCATTTTTCTTGCAGTTCTCTTTTAAAGAAAAATGGTGTCATCTCCTCTCTAGACTGGGACAAAATAAGTGACATCACCTATTTACACACTCAAACTTTTTGTTTTCTACTAAGAATCAACTTGTTTCTAAAATAAAAGGCAAATAAATTCTTCACTTTTACTTGAAGAATTCTCTAGTAGCATTAACTGGGCACTTTTACAGACAACTTTGGAGTTCTATTATTTCTGCAAGAGGACCTACCATTGAACTTGAAAACTAAACCTCTAGGGGGCTTTTTTTTCTCTGCCAGAGGTAAATAGCTCACATATAGACAATAGCTTAGGAACTTCTATGGGATTCTCATGGTAAAGTCTATGGTCTTTCCGCTAACCTAAAAAAATGAAATAAGTAAGTTTAACTGATTATATCTGCAATTTCCAAAAAAATCACACTAGTTATTTTTATTATATTTGTTTGACTGGACATTAAATTAAATATTTGCATCATTGGACCAGAAGCCCTTCAGAGAACCTCATAGAAAAAAATTAAGATTGTGTTCAAGGATTCAGCCCTCTCATAGTTCAAGTGTTTGGTGAAAATCAACTCTACAAAAAAGCTAAACCAGAAAAGAAGGACGAAGTCTATAACTGATGTGAAATTTTATTTATATAAAAAGAATGAATTTACTAGTTTTTCAGAACACTTTATTCCATGTTTTGAAAGGAGATAATGAGATCTAAGCATATACAACTATATCTGTATATCTATGTTTAATTTTTGTCCACATATTTATTTTCATGTAGCTTTTAATATGCTAGCCTCACGAGTCATACATTTAATTGTTAAAAGCATGGCCAAACACAAGTGAGGCCCCAAGGATTACTTTGGATAACTTGCTGATTAGACATATTAAAATAAGACAATATAAGTAAGTAGAAATATTTATAGTAAAACAGTTTGTTCCAATTTATGGACTCCTTTACATCCACTCTGTCTCTTTCTACATAGTAATAACACAGGACATAAATAAACTAGAGGGGAAAAGGGAAAAGCAAACAAAGTATGGGAAATATATCTTGGTTTCATTTGTGTCAAAACAGCAATAAACTGAAAAAATATATTCAGCTAAGGTGCTATTTGGATTTTATTTATAAAGGCTAGCATCTCTGGCTTAATGTTCATTAGCTTTGTCCTTGTTGCCTAGTAACCAATTTATAATTTTCGTCTCTCCTGTTATTGATCGCTCTAATGTAGAGAGCAGCAACTGAAGGCCTGATAAAAAAGAATGCTTTAAATCTCTATTCAGAGATGTTGCTAACATTTTTTGTATGTGCCTAGTCACATACAATGATCTGAGAAAGGAATAGTCTTAAAAAAAAAAGTGAGAAGTAGCATAGAGGTTATCTGAGATGGCCCTGTGTTTGTTCTATTAGTTAAGTACAGTGTTAAAAAGTACTTATTTTATAAGCAGAATTTGCTTGTAAAATGGTATTGAACTAGGTTAGTAATTCTTCCCTAATTGTACCACAGATATCTGAGGTGTGGTAGTTATATTATTAAACATTCTTTATCAGAGACATGCCAAGAAAAAAACTACAGACCAAATTAACACAATTATAAATGTTATATTGGTGAAATATATAAAATAAAAATTATGGCCCTAGAATTTGAACAGTGATACTGACAATAAAGATAGATAGATAATCAGATTCTGAAAAGCTTAATTTTAGTTTAGAAATATACTGGTCTTGGGTGTTTTCAAGTTCTCATACTATATTAAAATGTCCATCTCTTGATGAACTTTATTTCTAATAAAGTAGAATCAGAGACATTAGGGAAAATCTGAAAGATAACCTCTAGATCAGTGGATCTCAAAATGTAGCCTCTAGACCAGCAATACCAATATTGCCAGAGCTTGTTAGAAATGCAGATTCTTTGGCTTCATCCTGGAAAAGTCTTGAGAAAGAGGGTGGGGCCCACAAACCTGTGTTTTAATAAGAGAGGCAGTGATGTTGTTATACCCTAAGCTTTGAGAACTGCTGCTTCAGAACAAGGTTTCCCAGCCTCAGCACTAAGAACATTTTTGACCAGGCAATTGTGAGGGGCTGTTGTCTATGCTGTCATGCTACAGGTTTTAGAGACATCCTGTACTTTGCCCACTAGGTACCAGTAACACCCTTACCAGTTGTGACAGCTAGAAATGACTCCAGACATTGCCAGTGGCTCTCCAGGGGAAAAGTTATATCTGGGTTTAGAAGCACTGCTCTAGACTGATAACCTTGGAACTTGTTAAAATGAAGATTTCTGTGCCAAAACTCTGCAATCTGATTTATTAAGTACATGGAAAGACTCTATAATCTATGTCTTCAATAGGGATCACTAGATTAGTGCCTCAAGAGCCATATTTTGAGAAATAGAACCTCTGTATCAATGATTTTCAAATTTTACTGTATGTTTTTAAAAAATCTCTATATATGGATGATTTAAAAAGGCAGTCATGTTTGAGCAAGTATTCTAACTCAGTAGGCTGCTGTCGTGGGTGAACATTAGAATTCTATGGAGAACTTGGAACACGCTTCACATTCATGTCTTGGCTTAGAAAAACTACATCATAAACTCTGGGTATGGGGTTCTGGCCTTAGAAAAGTGATTCTTAAATTTTGCTGAATATTAGAATCATCTGAGGATCATTTAAAAGTAATGAGGTCTAGTCTTCATTCCCATTCTGATGAAGTCAATATAGATTGTGAACTTTAGTTTCAGGAAATTTTCATGTTCAACAAAGAATGTCTCAAGTATCTCAAGTATATTCCTAAAGGGCAAAAAGAGTTGAAAACTGCTGAAGGATGATCGCAAGCCTAAGCTTACGTGGCTAGTTTAACTAGCTCTTTCTAGTAGTAAAGGTAGAGTGAATGATCCCACTGAAATCACTAAGAACTAAATAAAGTTTGGAATACCAAACTTTGTATTTCAGACTTGGCAGAGACTTGTAGTAACAGAGAATGTGGTATTATTCTAAAAAGAGGTCCTTTAGTATACTGAAAAACCAGTGGTGCTCAACTTGCAAGACATACTATGACATAACATTAGGGATCATTCCTGGGCATCAGTATTTCCTAAAGATTCCTGAATGGTTCCAGTGTGCAGCTAAGTTTGAGAAACATTATTAAATGATCCTCAGATGATTCCAATATTATGGCGTTTTAACATTACCAACTGTTTACCATTTGTCAACAATTTCCTATAGATCACAAATTCTTTGAGGGCAAGAACCAGGCTTGTGACTTCTTTACATATTCTGTAAGTTTTAAAAAAGTGTCTTATGCCCTTTCACAAATACTTTTTAATGGATTGATTAACTCAATTAGGCAGTTGAGATGATTCAATACTCCACAATTATATCACTTGACAGTATACAACTCAGAATATTTATAAAGGACTGAAGCTGATTCTTTAGGGGCACAAAATTAAAATGTAGATTTATTTATCTACTCAGTGTTTTACACTTTAATACATATTTTATGTGTTGATGTATAGATACACAAATACACACATTCACATATATACATACATACATATATACAAGCATGGAACACACTGTGCTATACATTATTCAAGTTATAGGACAGGATAATAGAACTTTTTACTCTAAACAAGTTTATAATTAAAAAAGAAAGATGGAAGTCATTTTTATAAGGACATAATGTCCTTATGTCTTTCCAATAAATTAATACAAAATATCAAGATTTATTCTAAAGTTTAAGAAAAAAAAGACTTTGCCAGAGTGATACAGGTTTGAGATCTTTCTTCTTAGCCATTAATCAAATGGCTGAAAGATTATCTTTATATTAGGCAAGAATCAATTATATGGTATAAGAACTCGCAGCAAAGCAACTATTGAAATTGAGCTCACTCTTCCTTCACTTTGGGCAAGGTTTCCAGAGATAAGTCTTTTATTTTATGTTTACTATAGGATTTGTTGGTTTGTTTTTTTCTATCTTGTTTCTTTGCATTTGGCATAACATGAGTAGTTCAGAAGTTCAGTTGCTGCCATCCTCGGCTTATCTCTATCTGATTCAGAATTCCCCACTTGTGAGATAAATGGTTTGATTGTTGCTGTTTGTTTTAAATAAATGAAATTTGATTCTTAACAAAATTTTACTAAAAGTTTTAATGTATAAAACATTCCAAAACAGAACTGCTCTGATGGAGCAAAGCAGGTTTCTCACAGCCTTCTTTACAGCTTCTTTTGCCCCTGAGGTACCTTCCAGAATGCCTGGTTCCAAGAGAACACAATCTGAAAAGCATCAACTAGATTTTTCTCTAAAACTGAACTACTTTCAGTTCTAGCATTTTTGGTTTGGGTTAATTATTTTGATAGATGTGAGTAAGTGTAGAACAATAAAGAAATACCAAATCGAGGATTTATGTAGATCCACTTAAAGTACAATGTGGAGGGTGTAAATACTGAGAAACATCTATCACACATAAAGATTTCAATGCAGATCTCATGTAGAGATAGAAATTTTTCTGCATCTGCCAGAAATATAACAGAGACTCCTCTGTGTACTGAAAGAAATTATGCCCTTTCAAATATTAAATGCCGTCTACAGAAATGCCAGTCCCCATTAAATATATAGAGAGAAAACTGGAAAAGATTGCAGAGTTTTAGTCTCCCCTTTTTTGCAAGTCATTTGTACACAAATGTTACTTTAAAAGAAAACCCTAAACCTCTAAGTAAGAGTTATTCCCTCTGCAGCTGTTGTAGAGATATGATAGCCAGAGTACAGTGTTGATTGAAGAGCAGGATTTTGTGCCGTGAGATTTGTTTGTGCTTTGAACTGCATGCTTTGTGGCTTTGTGGAAGGATGTACTATTTCTTTGAACATTGTCCAGCAGCACAATGAATCTTAATAAATTCGATTTGGTTGGCAATAAAGAACATGCTGGGACTTTCATTAGGGCCCAATGCAAAACCATTTTGTGATGAGGTGCCAACTCACAGCCTCTTAGAACATGTATGTAAACAAGCAGATGAAGTTTTGAAAGTACCATGTGGAATGAGCTCACCACCTCCAGTGGAAGAGGCAGGACAGCTGAAGCTAGGCTCCCATTGTTTACTACTCATAGTAAGAATTAATAATAGATGCTCTGGCATGAATTATTTATCAGACTTGATCCTGGACCATGCAAATCTACTGAGGTCACTAAAACTATCTTTTATTAAAATACAGAGCCAAGAAACTAGAAAACAAAGAGGAACAAAGTGAACTAACTGAATACAAATAGAAAAGATACAACTATAAAAGCCTCTTAGTCAGGATAGAATTCTTCTTCTCAGCCAGAAGTGTTAGTGTTTTCTTCCAGGTGGCAGCAGAGGGATAAAAATTGGCCTCTGTTTAGAACAATGACCATTTTAGATCAATAAGTGACTAAATGCTAGGCATGTAATATCATTAGAAGATTATATAAATTTCTAAATGGATTCTTACCTAACCTTTAGGGCTTTTTTAGATGAAGTATCAGTAAGTAATTTCACTTCAAAGAGAAAAAAATCTCCCTTGCAACTCAAAATGCTGGCTCATTTGCTCCCAGATATGGGAGATCATTTAGCATGAGAGAGCAGCATTCAAATTTATTCCTTTCTCTACTCCCTTTTCCTTTTTAGTAAATATAAAAATTGCTCTTTCCTCAGTGCTCCCTTTGTATTTCACTTATATCCCTTTCACTGTATTACTGGGGTGGTGTCAGCTTGAAGACAGGTCTACAACTTTAATTTCTCTGTGTACTTAACACCTTCAATTATACAGTTTTCTATATAATAAATGCATTTAGATAAATAAAAATAATGAATTAATAAAGATATGAACAAAGATGTCAAATAAGAGTAAGTCTAGAACATTCTTATAAAAATAAATGTGACTCACTAATTAAATCTCTTTTGAAGGAGAATCTTTATTTCTGTGTATCATAAAATTTCAGAATTTGAAAGGCTTCTGGAACAACTAGTTATGTACATAAATATATTTTAGGCCACTGGGTGTGATTTGGGTGATACCATGTTTTAGGCTTTTGTGTATGGTACATTTATGTACACTGCTTAAATATCCCAACAAAATAACTGTGAACCTGTGAACATTTGTAGGGCTAATATTTTTTTGATTGTCAAGGAAGACACTGAGGGTTAGAAAGTTTGCGTTGTGCCCAAGGTCATCCAGGTAGTAGATATTCCAACCAGAATTAGAACTCAGGTCTACTAATCTTCAGAGATCTTTTTAACATAAAAGAAAGCCACTTCACCTGCCTATCATGGCTGTAAATTGTTGGTTAACACACTATGCCACACACACACCAAGCAATTGATTGGGGGAAAAAAAGACCAATAAGTTGAATAATCACACACAAAAAAATAAAGGCTAAAAAATTTCAGGTTCTTATTTGTTATAGCTTATGTTATACTTTCTTGGCATTGCTTAAGAAGAATCCTATGGTTTCAAACAGTAAAAATGACAGGACTAAATATCAATAAATATAACTCCATTTCCCACCTCACATATCCATGATAACTAATTAATATCAGATAGTTTGCAACTACAATATTCAGCATGCTACATTATAGTGTCTTAAAAACTATGTATTCCCATCTCCTGGATATTTCAATAGATCAATGACACAAACTTGGAAGTTTTGTTTCCTACCATTTTCATTGTATGATAGACTATACTTACCATTCTAATTGTCTCTCATCCACCTCTAAAGTGAAGGAAGCATTGCCTTAATTCCAGTAAGCTACTATGGAATTATTTAGCACACTTCCACATCAACATTTATTTGTGGCTCTTTGTCTGTGTATTGGTGGAAATTATGCAGCATTCTAATAATTACTTTTTTTTTTCAAAAGTCAAGTCCACTGTACCTAAGGGGTATGTTTGAAATAAATGTTTTTTTTTTTTTTTTAGTTGCAACCTTAAGAACACATTTTGAAAAGAATTGGGCCAAATAAATTGCACTTATCATTTATACCATGAGATATACAGGCATATTTATAATGGTATATACATTACCCACAGAGCTCTGAGAATAGGAGCAAAGATAAAGCATAGATACCATGTTCAGAGAGAAATACTGGGCTAATATAATAGTCTTTCCTCTAAACTAAGACGAATTTGTTGTTTATTTGGTCTTAAGGGAGATTCAGCTGACTCTACATATCCACAGCCACTCTGTTTGATCCAATTTCTTAGTTTACTAAGGGCCAATCCTGAATAAAGATTTACAGGTTGTATTGCTATTATTGTTTTCTTGTTTGTTTGTTTTGTTTTAGATCTTTTCCAAGATCAAATAAAAATTTTCTAGATAGGTATTTTAAACCCTTATTAGTCACATACACTTTAGTATAAATTGCTAGAGTAAATTCCACTGGCGACATTCGAGAAAACAAATACCATAATATTAGTGATTAAGTGCAAGGAACACCAGGAAAGAGGAAAAAGAGCTAAGACAATGAGACTGATGAAGCTGAGGACATAATGTGTCCCCTTTCCAAGTTGTTATGTATGAGGATTTGGCCTGTCCATGTTGGTCGTTGAACCTAGCTTAGCAATGAGCACATAGTGTTTGGTAAACATGGTAGGTCAAGATATAATTGCAGGAGAACAAGGCCATGTATTTAAATTTTACTATATACTCATGGACTTCTGAGGCAGTCCTAGAATACAGAGGAGGAGATTCATATCACTTAACATAAAGAAGAATATTATAACACAGCTACTCAATAATGAGGTTTACTTCTATGCGAAATACGGAGGTATCATTCACAGCAAATATTCTAGCAATTGCTGGGTAATCATGTCTCTGTGACATGTGACATCTTAAATATTGCTGACGGCATTCCTGCACAAGGTTGAGGTAAGATAAATTATCTCTATAATTCTTTTTTACCCTCAGAGATGAGATGGAGCCTAGATTGCATGAAATGCTGCTTGAAAGAAATATCTTTAAATTCTAGCTCTCACCCAAACTATCTTCTCTATGAAGTAGACACTATTTAACCAAGTATGATCCTAAGGAAAGAGAAAATGTGGTAGTGCAGAACAGAGGAATAGTATTTAAAATTTAAAAGTTCTAGCTATATTTTGCAAATAATAAATATATTTATCAATATAATATCAACTTTGCTATAAAAATTATTAATATTCCATTAATTATCAAAGCTTCCCATTTTTTGGTTGGACTATATAATGAATTTTATTAGTGTACAATTTCTTCTTTTTTCAAAAAATATTTAAACAATTAAAAAGCGAAAAATTTAAATGTTATCAATGAAAATTATACTTCTTTTTTTAAATTGTAATGGCCTTATAAATTGAATGCAGAGATAAATGACATGACAAAATGGGCTTGGGTTTATGCTTTTATTCCATTTAAATGTATTTATTGGTATTAAGAATGCATTGCTTACAGCAACTTTACCTTTGAAGAAATTTAGCACTCTCAGATTATTGAACTAGGAGTAGGAAAGAAATGTTTTACTTAAAGTATTATTGAATAGTAAAGTTATTCAATAAGTACTCATTTGAAATTTATTTTACACATTTTGTTTTTGTTTTAGATGTTATAGTATAAGCCCTAGGTATAGAACAGTATTCCTACCATCAAAAAAACTTACAATCAAGATGAGACTACAAAAATAAGACATATAGAAAAATCAGAGAATAAATAGTGTAAAACTGATAAGCACATGACAACACATAATATTTATTTTTTCTGTGTCAGAGCATTTCTGCTATTTCTTCAGTATAGAACACTCTTAATCCAGGTATTCATGTTTTTAAATACTGTCTGACTCTGTCTGTTATTCATCCCTCTCAGCCAAACTGCATTTATTACCTTACCTTTTTCCTCTTAATACTCACCAGTATCTGAAATTTTAATTTATTAATTTATTTCTTGTCTTTAACACCAAAATGTAAAATTAACAGGGGGAAAATCTGTTTTATTCCTCTTTCCAGTTTTATAAAGATATAATTGACTTATCACAATGTGTAAGTATAAGGTATACAATGTGATGATTTGATACATGTTTGTATAACAAAATGATTACCACATTAAGGTTAGATAACACATTCATCACTAAATCCAGTTACCTTTTTAAAATGTGTTTGCTTAAAAAAAATTAAGATCCGCTCTCTGAGTGACTTTCAAGTATATAATACAGTGTTAACTATAATCACAATGCTACACAATAGATCCCTAGAACTTATTCATATTTTTTGTTCTTTACTTTTTTTAAATTAAATTTATCTATTCATATTTTTTGTTCTTTACTTTTTTAAAATTAAATCTATTCATACTTTTTTGTTCTTTACTTTTTTTAAATTAAATTTATTGTGTTTCACGTGTACAATTCAATGATATATCATCTGTATATTGCATTGTATATTCACCACCTAAAATCAAATGTCTTTCTGTCAACATATATTTGACCCCTTTTACACTTATCTACCTCACCCCTCCCCTTTCCCTTTGGTGACCACTAAACTGTTGACTGTGTCAATGAGTTTTTGTTTGTTTGTCTTGCACATTTGCTGCTTTCAGTTTCGTATCTCACATGAGTGAAATCACATAGTTATCAACTTTTTCTGTCTCACATATTTTGCTTAGCATTATAATCTCAAAATCTATCCATGTTGTTGTAAATGGCAATTTTTTGTCTTTTTTATTGCTTAGTAATTTTCCATTTTTGTATGTTTATACAACATCTTCTTTATCCAATCATCTATCAAAGGACACTTTGATTGTTTCCATGTGTTGGCCACCATAAATAATGTTGTGATGGACACCAAGGTGCATATATCTTTTCAGATAATTTTTTTTTCAAATTTTAGGGGTAGATACTCAGAAGAGAGATTGCTGGGCCATATAGTAATTCTTTTCTTAATTTTTAGAGGAATCGCCATATTGTTTTCCATAGTGGCTGTACCAATTTACATTTTCACCAGTAGTATGAGGGTTCCTTTTCACCCACAACCTCACCAACACTTGTTATTATTACCTATCCTGTTGATGATAGCCATTTTAACAGGTGTAAAGTGGTATCTCACTGTGGTTTTGATTTGAATTTCCCAAATAGCTAGTGAAATTGAGCATCTATCTTTTCGAGTCTGTTGGCTGTTTGTATGTCTTCTTGGGATAAGTGTCTGTTCAGGTCCTCTGTCCAGTTTTTAATTAGATAGTTTGATTTTTATTGTTGAATTATATGAGTTTTTTAATATATTTTGCATATGCTTTTTACTTTAATATAGTCGCATTCATTTATTTTTACTTTTACTTCCCTTGCCTTTGAGAACTTATTCATTTTACAACTCAAATTTTCTTTTCTATAACCAAACCTCCCCATTTTCCCCAGCCCCAGCCCTGGCAACAACAATTTTATTCTGTTTTGATGAATTCTGTTTTTTTAGGTTGCATGTGTAAATTAGATCATACAGTATTTATCTTTCACTGACTTATTTTACTTAGCAGAATGACCTCAGGGGCCAATTATGTTGTCACAAATAGCAGAATTTCTTTATTTTCTAAGATTGAATTATATTTATACCTATATCACATTTTTTTTATTGATTCATCTGTCAATAGACACTTAGGTTGCTTTCCTGTCTTGGCTTTTGTGAATAACGCTGCAATAAACATGAAGTACAGCTATCTCTTTGAGAGAATGACTTAATTTCCTTTGGATATATATACCCAGAAGTGGGATTATTGGATTATATGGTAATTCTAGTTCTATTATTTTTGAGGGACCTGCATAAATTTATTCCTATTTGCTGTACCAATTTACATTTCCACCAACAGTGCACAAAGTTTCTCTCTTTCTCACGTTCAGACCTACACTTATGTCTTATATTTTTGATAATAGAGATCCTAAGACTTATAAAGTAATATTGTATTGTGGTATTGATTTGAATTTTTATGATGATTAGTAATATTGATTATCTTTTTATATACCTTGGCCATTTTTATATCTTCTTAAGAAAAATGTTTATTTATATTCTGTGATCATTTTTAAATTAGATTTTTGAATTTTTTACTATTGAACTATATAATTTTCTTAAGTATTTTGGATATTAATTCTATCAGATAAATGGTTCTCAACTACTTTCTCCCATTCTGTAGCTCTCCTTTTCATTTTGTTGATTATTTCTTTTGCTGTACAGAAACTTTTCAGTTGGTTTTAATTCTACTTATTTATATTTGCTTTTGTTGCCTGTGCTTTTGATAGAAATCCAAAAGGTCATCGCCAAGGCCAATGACCACGAGATTGTTTCCTTATTTTTTTTCTAGAAGTTTTATAATTTTAGATTTTACATTAAATCTTTAATTTAGTTCAAGTTAATTTTTGTGTATTGTGTAAGATAAGATTAAATTTTATTCTTTTGCATGCAAATATTTAGTTTTCTCAACACCATTTATTGAAGAGACTATACTTTTTCCAATTGAGTATTCTTGGCTCCCCTGTCAAAGAATGTCTGACTATACATACATTGATTTATTTCTGGGCTCTCTATTCTGTTCCATTGATCTATGTGTTTACTTTTATGTCAATGTCATACTGTTTTGATATCTATAACTTTGAAATAATGTTTAGATTCAGAAAGTGTGAAGACTCCAACTTAATTCTTATTCAGGATTGCTTTGGCTATTTGAGATCTTTTGTGGTTCCATACAAATTTTAAAATTGTTTTTCTTATTCTGTAGAAAATGCCATTGAAATTTTGATAAGGATTGAATTAAATTAAATTTTATATATATATATATATATATATGTATGTATGTATTGAATTAAATGTATATATAAAAAACTTTGGGTATTAGGAATGTTTTAACAATATTAGTTCTTCCAATTTATAAACAAAAGATATATTTTCATCTAATTGTGTTTTATTCAATTACTTTTATTAATGTTTTATAATTTTTGGTGAACAAGTCTCTCACCTTCTTTATTAAATTTATTCCAAATTATTTTGTTTGTTATGATGCAATTGTATTTGAGATGTGGATGAGACACTTCAACTCTATAAATCTCAAAAACTTCATTTGTGAAATGGGTATAAATGTATTTGAATTTTCATGAGGATCAAATAAAATAAACTAAATAAAATACTTTTCTTCTAGTATAAGTTCTTAAAAACAATTATTTCTTATAATTATTGTAGATTTTTCACTTTTTAGAATTATTGTTATAACCCAATGACTGTGTCCCAAATTACTTTTACAATCCCTGTTGACTTACACCTTTCTGACATAATATGAAGCTGAAGTCCCAAGACATTATGTATTTTGTGTAGTTATATAGTTGGAAGTCAGTGGTGGTTCAGTCCCTTGTGTACTTAACTACTATGCTGTTCAGGTTTCTGAGCTAAGGAATGGAGGCAAAGTGTGAACTTGACATTGAATGATGACCAGAATTTCACAAAGTGAAGATAGGATAAGAATTACTGATAGATGTTCGCAAAGACACAGAAACTTGAAGGTTCCCAGCATATTAGGAAAATAGAGTGCATTTGTGTGGGGAAAATGTTGGAGACTGAAATCAATGAGTTAGGATAGAGCAGTGGTTTTCAACATTTTTAGTCTAAAGACCTTCTTACACTCTCAGACTAAAATTCCCAAAGAATTTTTGTTCTTGTTATATTTACTGACATTTATTGTGTTAGTAATTAAAATTGAGAAATGTTTAAAAACTTTATATATTCATTTAAGAGTAAGATATTAGATCAAGTTTATTTTAATATAAAAAATATATTTTTACAAATATCCTTGATATGTGATACATTTATTTCTTATATAGCATAAGAAATTACCACAAATTTCAATAATTAAAACAGCAATCTTTTTTTTTTTCTCTCATAGCTGCTGTGGGCAAGAAGTTCAGGCCTCACTGATTGGGTCTTCTGTGTAGGATCTTACAGTACTACAACCAAGATGTTGCTTGGCTATGTTCCCAACTGGAGGCTCAACTGGGGAAGAATCCTTGGATTGTTAGCAGAATTTATTTCCTTGCAGTTGTAGTATTGAAGTCCCTACTTTCTTGTGGATTGTTAGCTAGGAGTGATGCTTATCTCCTAGACCTGAAGAATAGTTTCTTGTCATGTAGTTGTTTTATAATATGACTGTTTACTTCTTCTAATGCAGCATAGGGTTTCTCTCTTCTGTCCACTAAAATGAAGTTTTATAAAATGAAATGTAATAATAGGAGTAATATTCCATTACTACTGCTGTATTCTATTAATAACTAAATAACTAAAATAACTTTTAGGCTAAAAGAAAGTTTCAGATTTCAAAGGGTAGGTGATTATATAAAGTCATAGATACACAATAGGGTGTGTCTGAGATGAGTGGCTTAATAAAAATAGCTGAATTTTATGTCTGCTTTGAATTTAACTTCTAAATTCAAAGAAGACATAAAATTTTAGCTATCCTGCAAATAATTATAGATATTTATTTAACTCTACAACAAAACTCAAAAATTGGTAGATTCTTAGAGATTAGTTGCAAAATTATAAGTGAAACACTATCAATGAGCTTTTCATACTGTCAAGTTAAAATTTGTTGGTTTTCCAGCATGCATTATTTTGACCTCACAGATCTTTGAAAGTTTTCAGATAATCATGGGTCCCCGGAGCCATAGTTTAATAAGTATTGGGTGAGAAGCTTCTATATAAATGTGCAAATTTAGAGAAGCCTTATCTTTCTTTTTTTTTTTATCTAGATAGAACAACATAGAGATTAGAGCATAGACACTGGAGTCAGCTTACTTAAAGTTGAATTCCTGTGCTACCAATTATGAACTGTGTAAGTTTAAAAAAAAAATAGATAAACATCATGAGCTTCATTTTTCTAATCTGTGAATTTGAAACACTATTAGAATTTATATGATGGGATTGTTATGAGAATTCAAAGTGGAATGCAGGTATAGTACAAGGCCTAGTTCCAAACACATTATTAAATAACTTAGTATTAAATAACTTTTAGGAAAATATACCAACATGTAGTAGTATTTTCAAGTATAGAAGTAGGGAAACTAACCTACTTCACTGAATTAATCTTGTGATTGATTTAACAAGATTTAACATATGATTTAACATATGAGTTATAGATTCAAGCCAAGCACATGCTTGCTCTTTATGAACTTGGAGATGATGCTTTCCACGAAATATTGATTTCCTTCCTCTGTGGAGGCCTCTGTTTAGTTACTACTCAAGAGGACTCTTTTTCTTTTCTAATGCTCATCTGATATTCTAAACTAGCTTAGTTGTGTGAAAAGACATGACAAAGGTAGGCATTTGAGCACTTGTCTATATCTAGAAAAAAAAATGTATGGCTTTTCCCATGTGACTTGTCTTCTTTTTGCATCATCATGAAACTTGGTGAATTCATCAACAAAGCCATCTTCCAAAGATTATACATTGTTATATAAACTCTTAAGTTTAATGTGTAATTAGACTTCATCCTCAGAAGAGTCACCAGTCTTAGAGGTTCTAAATGGCTTTCTTTAGCACCACATTGAACAAACCATGAGATAAGCACGTTTAAAAACTTGGACAGAAATATTATTGAATCCTTTAATTAGTCATGTCATCTGGATGGTTCAAAAAGGTGTCAAACCTTGTTAAAACTTCTCAAGTTTAATGAGATATGTCCAGCAGTTCTTAGACTTTCTTATGCCCTGGTTACAGCTCTTCTTTTATTTCTTTGGACAGACTGCCTAGGTAACTGACTATAATAACAAAGTCAGGAGATTCATTTTTGTCCCTGATCATAGTTATACCCTTCCAGTAACTCAAATTCTATTTATCCTATCCCTGTCTTTACCAAGAGTAACTCAACTCAGTTATCCCGGAATTGTGAGAGACAATGCCTTAGGAGAATACTTGCTTAAGTAACCTCCATCTCTGTGTCAGACCCTCTAGAAAGCTTAAAAAGCTAATTATTTTTGCAATAGGATCTGCTGATCATTAGTGTTGCCATTGGGGAATACCAATAAGAAAAAAACTACAAACTTGGAACACTTGATGACTGATGATGGAATATACCTCATGCCAAGTGAATTGTGGGACTTTCTTAGAGTTGTTTGAGTATGTCATAATCTAAATATCATGACCTAGAGAGTTGAAAAGGGGGTCAGAGTATATTTAAATAGGGAATCTGATCCTTGACTTCAACTAAGAAATTATTTAAAATTAGCAGTAGGCAGACTCTGATATGCTTATGCATTTCAAGGAAGGCAAGATTCAGGTTTATCAAAGCTACCCAAGGTGACAATGAAAGCTGAAGCAATCTAGTCTAAAGTATGGGCAATTGAATTGAATTTAGCGTCAGTATGTCCTCATCCAAAGCCATGATGCTAAACTGGCTCTCACCATGGTAAAAGCCTTGAGAAAGGGCTCATGATGGTCCCTTGATTAACAAAAAATGCTTCCATATGTTGGTATCAGTGACAACTTCGTGCAAAGAAAGGAACTCTTTAGAAATCCAAGGAATGGTAATATACATAAAGTTTTTATTTTGAATTCTCACTCTCCCACAATAAAAATACCAACCTTGTGGTAATGGCACTCTTAAGATCAACACATTTCTTTTGTATCAACTTCTACATTGCTATAACAAGCACTATGTTCTTCATTATGGTTTCTCAACTCTGGCACTACTGAAATTTTTGGCCAGATGACCTTTTTGCAGCATGTATGAGGGAAGGGTAAGTTTTTTTTTTTTTGCATTGTATGATGTTTAGCACCATCTCTGACCTCTACTCACAAGATACCAATAAAACACTTCCTTCCCCAAATTTGTGGCAACCAAAAATGTCTCCAGACATTGAAAAATTGCCAGATGTTTCCTGGGAACAAAATCTCCCCCTAAGTTAGCTCCACTGTTCTGTATCAATATCGTTATCTTCTCTCAAGGACATGAATCTGTGACTCTAAGTTTGTATAACAGTTTTTAGATAAGGCTATTTAAGGGTTATTGTTAATAATATATATAGTGTCCCAAACCCAAAAATAATGGCCAAAAGTATATGTCATTCAGTTATTAGTTTTAAAAAGCCCCTCAAGTTTTATACATTTTTACAAAATTTGATAGTACCTAACAATGTGATTTGTCTACCTGCTTTACCATAGTTGATTTTGCCTCACAGTTTTACTTCCCTTTTCCTTGTAAAAACTGATTGTAGAGCAATTTTGGCTTCCAACCTTGATATTTTCTTACAATTCTCAGCATTACTAACAGCCTCCAAGCAGGTGAGTTTATATAATAACAATCTGGGGGAAGTATAGGTAACTCAGAGATAGCGCAGACACTTCTTTCGTCACACTATAAAGTAGTACATGGAATATGTCTACCAGGCCACAGGAACAAGCAGCTGAATGAGAACAGTATTCTGGTTCTATTGCAGACATATTCTTACTATTTATTTATACTTATGTGTGAAGACTTATTCTCAGGACCCTTATTTGACATTGATTATCAATACTATGGCTTCCTGACGTAAATTTCCCCCATCCATGGGCATTATGACTATCTTCCACTACCTTCTATTATATCACTACCTTCTATTATATTTCAACCCCTCCTCTACAGTAAATTGAGATATCAGAAGGCAAAAAAAAAAGATTATATGTTAGAGAAAGTGATGAAGGGTTTCCTGGTGGGGTTACTACATTTCCGGGGTCAAGGCGAAGGTGTGAACTGGAGTATAATTGTAAAAACCATTTGCTACATCATAAATGTCCCAGAGCACCTAAACACACTTAGTTTTAGGGGAAAATGGAGATGTTGTATGAGGTAAAATTATATATGTACAGTCAGACTGCTGATTTATAATCAGTACAAACACACAAGAAGCTAAATCTATTATATAAGGAGCTGTAACAAACTCAGAATCAGACTCAGATAATTTTTGGGGGTTCACATTCATCTCTCTTTGCTTTCTTAAAAATGTTTTTATGAAGTATTTTAAACATACTGAATAAAACCAGGAAGTAATGACAACTCCTACACAGATAAATCTCAAAAACATAACAGTAAGTGAATATGATAAGTTGAAGAAAATCTATTGAGCATGATGTATAAAGCTTGAAAACTTGCAAAACAATGGTGTAATTTTTTTCAATACTGAATGTTAACATTTTAATATACTAAATCAATATTTTAAAAAAGAAATAAAAGTTTATAATATGGTTTTAAAAACTTATGCTTCATCTCTCTCTTTTCAGAAAATAATTCCATCAGGAATTTGGAGTTTATATTTCTATCATGTTTATGATAATTTTACAAATAAAGATATTTTCAGAAAATATAGAGAACAGTTCTCTGTGTTATTAGATTATAAATGATTGGTATCTTACAAGAAACATAATACATATTGTCATTTTTTCGAGTTTTTTTCATGTTACTACATGCAATCCTAATATATTTTAC
Organism: Macroglossus sobrinus; assembly: GCA_004027375.1. NCBI lineage: Eukaryota > Metazoa > Chordata > Mammalia > Chiroptera > Pteropodidae > Macroglossus > Macroglossus sobrinus. The sequence goes on along the minus strand of PVKZ01002557.1, from coordinate 147,416 downwards.
TTTACTAAATATTTTTGATAAGTTTATTAAAATTTATCTACTTATCTTTGTCCTATTTATAGACATCAAAATTTTCCCTCTTTAATATATTGAAATTAGAAACACTGCTGCAGTTGACATTCTTATTTATACCTCTTGGGCACACTTACAGAGCTTTAGACATTAGCTAAACAATGGACTTAGTGATTCTGTAGCGTAATAAACCTCATAATTTTTTCATAATTTTAAGCACTTTCTGTATACTGACATCAGTGAATTCAATAGTTCAAATTCAAGATCCTGTCCTAAACAGCTACTTCATTCATTCTTTCATTTATTCATTCAAACAGGAAATTTTTATTAAATCTCTAATAGAAACATCATAGTTAACATGTTTAAAGTGCTATAAACCTTGGCAATAAAAATACTAATAAAAGTACTTCAGAGATGGCAGAGGGACAGAGTTGAAGAAAATGATTGGTAGTTAGCTCATTTTATGAGGTAAGTAACCTGAACAGCTTGGTTGCTTGACAAATTAAGAGCTAAAGGAATAATGCCATAATAAGTTTATGAAACTAACAAATTGAGAAAATATAAAAAAGTGATTTTATTATTTGGGGAAGGGAAGAATATTCAGTAATTGTTAGAACAGTCAGTTTTTATCTATCACTTTAGGAGGTAAATAAGGATAACTAAATTAATAATAAAAAATAGAAATATAAACATATATAGACAGGTGGAAATAATCAACACAAGAAATAGCTTTTAGGGGGTGGCTCCATAATGTAGTGGTTAGCACATCTGCTTTACACACAGAAGATCCTGGGTTCATGCCCCAGGTGAAGCTATAGACCATAGCCATGGTGCGCCAGGCCCCGGGTGCACAGCACGAGCATGTGGGAGGAGACACCCTGCATTCAGAGATTCAGTTTTTAACGGGAAACAGCAACATCCATAGGTCAGAGGTGGAAGTCGGGGGTGAGAGTAGGGGTGGGGAATTAAAGGGGGGGAAAAAAAAGAAATAGCTTTTAAGTATAACCCTGAAATCCTATATAATTGCATATGTAAATATATTACCTTGACTGTACATACACATATACACACATACATATATACAGATATACATGCACATGTACACACATTATAACACACACATAAATATGTGTGCATATTTGTGTGTATATGTATATGTATATCTATGTGTAAAGTTAGATAAAAAGAAAAGAGAAAGGCTTGAAAATAGAAACAAGACTCAAATTTTTACCCAACTCTGCTCAAGATATAGAGAACCTGGCATCAAAATATAGTAATTTGTAATGATACTTAGGCGGAATATTTACAATTATCTTAGTTGCAGAAATGCTTGTTAGGTTCTGCTAATTAACCTGAATTTAAATTTTCTATCCAAAAGGAAGTTATGATTATAACTAAATTCCCATGTAGGTCAGAAAACAGAGAGAAAATATATTGATTATATATAAAAATCACAGTGAAATTAATAATTTGCCATTGAGTATATAGTAAATATCTAATGAATTTTATTAATTTTATGGCATTAAAATATATCCTAGTAAATGATTAATTTTAGAAACTCTGAGTAAACAGGGTATCTGGACTTGGAGAACTATGGGCAATGGGCTACCTCATGCTTATGTTTCTCATGGAGATGAGAGATGAAGGAAAGTGTGACATAGTAAGCGCTTTTCAAGGCTCTGCTTGTATCATATTTGCTAACATCCCATTGACCAAAGTAAGTCACAAGATGAAACTGAAATTCAAGTAGTGATAAAGAACACTTGACCCATGGATGTGGAAAGCATAGAAAAGTCACACGGAAAACTGTGGATAAGGGGAAGGTGAAGAATTCAGTCTAATTGAGCAAGTTATTACAAATCTCAAGGTTAGGAGTATTACTTGCATATAAGAGATATAAATGAATATTAAATGAATATTTGTTGTTGAACTTTCTTAGTAGATTTTCTATAGGTTTAAGAATGATTTCTTGCCCATACATACTATTCTTGAAATAATATATGCTAAACAAATTGGAAAGTGAAGAAACAATAAACAGAATAATATTAAAAAGACATTTAATTTTTAATCCATTGACAAACAGGTGGAAAAATTTTATATATGAGACATGGATGTCAGCATTTGGCTCATACTGACTTGGTGGTAATAATGCAACTAATTTGTATTTAACTTACAAAAAGTAGCTAAAACAGTCTCATTTTAAGTGGCATGTTCTTGTTTCATTAAGATAAGAGGAGAGGCACCTAAGTCACGTCTATTTCACTATAAGCAAAACAAGAACTATGAATCTCTAAAAGCTTCTCAAATAGGACTTTTGGTATGTGTGTATAGTGGGGTGGGAGGTTGGTGGACAATTCAGGTGCTATTAAGAAGGTAGAGACATAGGACTGGTTGAAATTGAGAATGTAAAAAATGGTAAGTGCAGAAGGAAGCAAGATTCTTCTTGACCACTGAGAGAAGAAAATGAGATAAAATATTTTTGATGCATATGACATCAATTGAAGATGGAAAAACTAGGCCCTGAAAGAATCGATTGACATAGTCTAGACAAAGATTGAATAACAATGGGAAAAAAATATAGATTTGGAAGAAAATGGCTATTCCTAAGGGAGAGCAAAAAAGCACTTCAAATACTTAATAAGAGAGTGGATAACAAAAGAGCAATAAACTCATTTGTATTAAATAACAAACATTCAAAGTAAGACAAGAGTACTAGTGTTAGAGTGATCCAATAACTACAATAACCAGATACAATTTGGTTTGCTAATTACATTAAAATAAAATCTTTAGTTGGTTTTTTAGATCTATAAAGACCTAATAGCCTTCCAAATAAAACTTAGGGTATCTGGGTCTGGAAGCACATGCTTCAAGGTTTTACCAAAAAAAATAGTTGGGCAAATAGTGGAGGAATAATGATTGTACATTTTGCCACAAGTTGTCTAAATTGTAGTTTAAAACTGTGATTGAAATTAATTTGGTTTAAATCAAATCCACCCTAGATCCTGCTAGTTATGCCTGCAATCTTATGTAAGGATTCTTGTAGAATAAGTAGAAATATCAAGCATTATCAGTTGTAACAAGGAAACAAAGTGTTATAAATCAGCCCCCACAGTAACCAGAGTATTTTCCCAGTGACTATGAAAATAAATGTATTAGTTGCAAATACAGTAAAACAACAGAATGAATATTTGATATATCTGAATGATGCCTTCAACTTAACCTCAGGAAACATTTGACCCAGCTTTTTCTCACAAACCACAGCCTGATTTGCTGGATGAGAACCTTCTCATCGTTTACTGCACTTTTTTTTTTTTTTTAACATTACTTCAACAAATTTGTATTGGACAATTACTTTAAAATATTACCCAAGAATACCTAGGTGAACAAATGAGGGCCTTGACCTCAGGGAAAAGAGACACGTGCTGATCATTACTGCTAATAAGATAGGAGTATGTCCTTAGTGTTAGGGAAACAGGAGCAGCACCTAGCCTGACCTGAGGCAGGCAGGGCAAGCTTTCTAGGGGAGCCAATAATTGAATTGAGTCTTTAAGAACACATGAAAGTTAGCCAAAAAATCAGGAAAGTATGTTCTTCAAGGTGGGAAGATAAACAAATGTATAAAGATAAGAAACAACTGAATGTGCAGGAGCAATAATTTATTATTAGGGTAAGTAGAGTGTCGCGCAGCTACCAGGGGTTAAGGTGGGAAAGGTCACATAGCCTCATACACCAGACTAAAGCTTTTTCTTTGGCAAACGGAATCCAAACTTTTCAAAAACTTTTTTTAAAACAGCTTCAATGAGTTAAAATTAAGACTCAACAAACTGCACGTATTTAAATAGTCTAATTTCATAAGTATATGCCCATTAAATAGTAATCACAATGAAGTAAGTGAATGTAGCTAATACCTAGAAAATTTCCTTATATCCTTAATTAAACCTCTTTCTCACCTATTTCTGCTCCCCATCTCTAAGCAACCACTGATCTTTCTTTTCACTACTAATTAAATTTTCATTTTCTACAGTTTTATAGAAATAAAATCATAACAGTATGTACTAGCTTTTGTCTGTTTTTTTTTTTTTTTACTTAATGTAATTACTTTGAGATTTATCTGTGTTGTTATGGGTATTGAAAACTTATTCCTTCATATTGCTGAGAAGTATTTTATTAAAGGGATATTCCAGAATTAATTTATCCACTTACCTAATGATGAATTTGAGTTGTTCCCAGTTTTTGGCTATTATAAATAAAGCTGCCAAGAACATTCATGTAGAGATGTTTTTATAGAGATACATTTCCTTTTCTCTTCAATAAATACCTAAAATAGGAATAGCTGGATCATTTGGTGAATTGTGTGTTTATGTTTTTAGAAAATTGTCAAACTGTTTCCAAATTTTGTTGTACCAGTTCCTCCAATATATGAGAGGTGCAGTTTCTTGATATCTTAACCAACACTTGGTAAGGTCAGTTATTTTAATCTCGCTATTCTAATAGATTATAGCAATATCTTATTTTGATTCATTATCTTGTCATAAATATTTTAAGAATAAACTTTTAGTATAAACATTTATTTATAAATGATATTCAAGTATTGTTACACCAATATACTGAAAACACTATATTCAAACAGAACATCTTTTAAAAACATACAATAAATCATTAATGAAAATACCAATATTTTATTCCTACACATCAATAAATTGCTATGTATTTCTGGGAGGGAGGTTGATACACTCACTTTGGCAATCACTGTTCTAGGCACTAGGAGTACTTAAAAGATTTTTTAACAGAGAATTGACTTGTTCACTCTAGCAGAAGAATAGAGGTTAGATGCAAGAAAGCCAAGCTCATAGAGGTGCAAGATAAGAGTAATATTGGTAAAATAAATAGTGAATAAATTTTGAGGAAGAAACATAAACTGGATGTGTGAATTACTGTCTTTGTATGACAAGTCTTATGTTTATAATTTAGTGTTCATTAAATGATGTTAAACAATTCAGGAGGAAGGCCAAGTTGAGGAATTCAACACCTTCAGAGCCTTCTCAGATACTTGCTCTATATCTGAATAATCATGTAAAAATGTTAGCAACAAAAGAGTTTCAAATATGTTGTGGTTATTAAATAATTTACTGAAACAATAGGCCCCATTTAAGGGCTTCTATTTAGTTATTTAACTCACTGAGAAGGAACTCAGTTGCTATAAGGCAGAGTGACACAACAGCAAAAGAATACAAATTTTGGTGATTTGTTGTAATGAAGCCTCACAAAGTCACTAACTAGATACCTTCAGACACATGTTAAAATATAGAGTTTGAATATGGACCCTTAATAGAGATGGTTTTGGAACATTGGGATATTTTTTAAATCTGTCTTTTCTGAATAGTTATTAAATCCTAGTGCTGAGACTATAAGAAAAATTCTCAAAAAAGGGCAGATTTTTTATCTCTATAATAATCTTCTGAAATTCCTATATTGTCTATGGCATTTCAAAAAGCTCAGACACCCAACCATGAAAGTACTTTTGCTTTAATAAACTTTTAGAAGATCAAAGCCCTTTATAAATGTTTATTTCAATCTGACATCTCTACAGCAGGAAACACATGAAGGTAGGTCAATTTCATTGAATAAAGAAGGTGGTAAACGTAGAATATTAGAGTTGGAGCTGGAAAGTACCTCAGTGATCAGTTTGGGTCTGGAGCAGCTTCATTAAGGATAGAAGGAGATTATATTAATGATTAAAATAATAATAATATTTTCTAACATTTTCATGAGAAAAGTGGCAAATTATGAAGAAAAGACAGAAATAGGATAATACTAAAAGATGAGTACATAGTTGATCAAAAACATAATTCTAACTTGACACCATAGAACCACGGCACAGAGAAGGTGACTTGAGTGTCAGTTGGTACAGCCACCCACTGGATCCATAAGATTTGGTTATTCCCATTTATAGATGACAAAACTCTAATTGAGAGAGATTATACAATGTCTATAAATAGTTATTTTGGTGATAGAATAAGAAATTAGGTCTCCTGCATTTTATAGTTTATCATAAGATAACTGTCAGGGATTATATTTGTAGTGCAAAAGTTAATTATATTTTTAATACTATTTTTTTATTTTAAATTGGTAAAAAATGTAACTAAAATATGATGTACATATATTTATGCATTTATATGAACATCTATGTATCTATTTACAATTTTAAAAGCCCTATTTTTGTCAATAACACAGAGTACTTAAGTTTTATTTGGATTGCATATTGTTTTTTTGAACAAAACCACAGAATCTAATACTCTATAAAGGAGTTTTCAATATAGTATTGATCTCTTTAATTCACTAAACAACATTTAGAAGATAATTAATATAGACTATTTTTGGTATTTTTCTCACAGAAGACAACATTTTAAATTCTAGGTACAAAAACTGAGTGAAAATTTAAGAAAGTGGTAGAAATCTTCCCCTTTAGAGTCTGAATCATCACCTTCAGAGATTAATGAACATTTTTCAAACACTTTTGGATAATGCATTGCCTAATCTGGATCTCCATGACTTATAAGAAATGGTTGACTTTGAAAAAGATAAGTGTGTCTGACTCAAACTCTGGGTCTAAGTGCATTTTTGAGGCAATAATTTTAAAAACTATTTTGAGGCTGAACAAGTTTTTGAATAGGAAAAATTTATAGCTTGTTTGCCATATTTCAGTATAAATTGATATATTTTGGGGGCAGATTCTATAAAAAATAAATGAGATTGATTTTTAAATGACTCTTTTATTGTGCCAAAAGCTACTAAGTATATGCTTAAATATTTTTAATGGTAGAAATATATTGTCAATGACATTGTAAATGAAGCCTTTTATGGGGAAAATAAGTAAAAAATAATTTTTAAAAACTCTCAACTTTTTTGTCATCCATCATTCATTGCAAAATGCTTATAATTTGTTTTCTGCTTTAAACATTTTAAAATTAAAAACATACACATTCAACCTTCTTTCATGGGAACATCAAATGAAAAAAAGAGAAAAATAAAGAGAATTAGATGGCTGAAGTATATTTTATTTTATTTTATTTTAAAAAATAATTGACACAACATTGTGTAAGTTTGACTTGTATGTGTTGGTTTGACACATCAATATATTAAAATATGGTTACTACAGTAGCTTTAGCAAACACCTTTTTCAGGTCACATATTTATCATTTCTGTTTTGTGTTAAAAACAGTTAAAATTTAGTCTCTTAATAACTTTCAAGTTTATAATACAGTATTGTTGACTATAATTACTCTGTTATGCATTATATCTCCAGAACTTATTTATCTACTAGTTGTAAATTTGTACCCTTAAAAATAATCTTCCCAATTTCTCACTTCCCAGCCCCCTGGTGACTATCATTCCATTATTCTGTTTTTACAAGTTCAGTTTTTTTTCAGATTCCACATATAAGTGATATCATATAATCCAATTAAAAATGAGCAAAGACATGAATAGACATTTTTCCAAAGAATACAAATGGCCAAATAGTACCTAAAAATGTGCTCAACATCATTAATTATGAAGAAAATAACTCAAAAACACAATGAGATACCACCTTACACCTGTTAAGATGGCTGTTATTTAAAAGACAAGTTACAGTTAAAGTTTGAATGGAAGAGCTGAAGTTATTGTTCTACATCTGAGTGTTGCTGTTTATTTCTTTGTTGAGTCTATATCTTCATAAGCTTTTTTGTAGTATATGTCAAACATTTCTGTTTCATGGTCAAGACAGAGTCAGAGATTATGGATACTGACAACTGATTCATCTTGTTTTATTCTATCTTTTTCCATGGCTATATTTACTGCCTTGTCTTGATTTATAAGCGAAACACAGAAAACTTACAAAAATTTGTTTTGTGGTTTAGGAATAATACAGAAAATATTGCTGTTATTTTGGTTAAGAAAATCAATTTTGTATATTTTATTTCAACCTTAATAAAATATGAATCTTATATTTTTTTAAAAAATAAACAAGAGATAGCACATATTAGCAAGGATGTGGACAAAAGGGAACTCATATATTGTCAGTAGGCATGTAAATAGGTATAGCTATTGTGGAAAACAGTATGATGGTTTCTAAAAAACTTTAAAATTGAACTTTCATATGATCCAGCAATCCCACTGCTGGGTACTCATCTAAGGGATTGAAATCAGTAGCTTAAAGAGATATCTGCATACTCGTATTCACTGCAACACCATTCACAACAGCCAAGATTTGGAAACAACCCAAGTGCCTGCAAAAACATAAATAGACAAAGAAGACACACAAACAAACATAATGGAACACCACACTGTGGCAAGAAAAAAGAAAATCTTGCCACCTATGACAATATAGGTGCACTCTGAAGGACCACTCTAAGCATGATAAGTCTGACAGAGAAAGACAAACACTGCATGATACCACAAGGTGATTTTTGAAGTCCTTTTTAACCCACAGGTTCTGAAACTCTAAGTCTATGTAAAGTCAAAATAATAGGTTCATTTACTTATTAATTAATTAATTAATTTTAATTTTTATTTTTTAATTATAGTTGACATACAACATTATATTATTTTCAGGTGTACAACATAATGATTTGATATTTATATAACTCACAAAGTGATTACCCCACTTGTGACACCATGTGACACCAAAAACAATTATTACAATATTATTGACTCTACTATCTATGCTATGTTTTATATCCCCATGACTATTTTATAACTACCAATTGTATCTCTTAGTTTTTTTCCCTAGCCTCCTCCATCCCCCAACCCTCCTCCCATCTGGCAACTATCAAACTGTTCTCTGTATCTGTTTGTTTTTGTTTTATTTGTTCATTTATTTTGTTTTTTACATACCACATATAAGTGAAATCATGTGGTATTTGCCTTTTCCCTTCCACCCACCTCACTCAACACGATACTCTTTGGGTCTATCCATTCTGTAGCAGACGGCAAAACCTCATCCTCCCCCATGGCTGAACAATGTCTCATTTGATACATGTACCACCTCATATCCACCAACCCATCCATCTATGGACACCCAGGCTGCCTCCACAGCTACGCCACTGTTAACAATGCTGCAATAAACATGTGGATGCACATGTTCCTTTGAAGTAGTGTTTTGGGTTTCTTTGGATAAATACAAAGAAAAGAAACCTCTGGGTTCTTGTTTGTCTCTTATTATAGGCTTTGTTTTAAAGTCTGCTTTATCTGGTATAATTGTTACTATCCCAGCTTTCATTTTGTTTTGTTTCCATTTTCATGGAATATCTTTTTCCATCCTTTTACTTTCAGACTACTTCTTCAAGTAGTCTCTTTATCATTTCTTGTAATACTGGTTTGGGGATGATGAACTCCTTTAGCTTTTTCTTGTCTGAGAAGCTCTTTCTCTGTCCTTTGATTCTAAATGATAACTTTGCTGGGTAGAGTAATTTTGGTTGTAAGTCCTTGCCTTTCATCACTCTGAACATTCCATGCCAATCTTTTCTGGCTTGCAGTGTTTCATTGGGAAGTCAGCTGACAGTCTTATGGGAACTCCCTTGTAAGTAACTGCTCTTCCCTTGCTGCTTTTAAGTTTCTCGCTTTGTTTTTAACCTTTGGCATTTTAATTATGATGTGTCTTGGTGTCTTTCTCTTTGAGTTTATCCTCTTTGGAACTCTGATTTGAAAATGATGTATGCTTTAGGATCTCTCATCAATAGTAAAAATAGAAAGTTCTAAGACATGTATTTGAAAAAATGAAATAGTTTACTCAGGAAGAGTTGTAAATAATAATCATATATCATTAATAAAAACATTGGAACAGCTTCTTTAAAAATTACTTCTCTTTCTCAGGGTTATATAAGTATTTTCTTTTGTATATGTGATTAATTCATCATTAATTAAAAACTATTTTTTAAAATCTCTTTCTATACATGCAACCTTTAGAGAAATGTGCATAGGTATCTATGTTTCATTAACATTCAAAATTGAGTAATCTGTTTATTTTCTAAGAATTAAAAGGAGACATGACATACTCTATATTGTCTTCCTATTTCAGATACAAAATAAAACAACTTATTTTTTAAACTAAAAAAATCTTTTAAGCTAGAGATATACTAGCCATAAAATTTTAAAACCTGTATGTAGTTACAAAGCCTATTATTTTTGACTAACAATTAACCTGACTGCATATCTCATTTTTATCTATAAATGGTGTTAATGGTGATTTTCTACAGAGTTGTTATTTAAAAATATGCCTTGTAAAAATGTTTTGAAAATGACACTTTGAGTACATATATTGCAATCATAATACAGATTATAGGAGTCTGATTCATTAGAGTGAAGAATTTTCTCAGGAAATGAGAAATACATTTGGAATGCAGTAATTAAAAGAAAACAAGACATAGCCAAGAGGTATTTTTTTAAATCTATTCTCTTTATTTAGAGTTCTATCCTTCTTCAAGTTTATTAACAAAACACATCTTATTCAAGAAGCTTTCTCACATTTCTCCATACTTAATTACCCTCTCTCCATTACAGTTTTATAACTCTAAATTTATAACACATATAAGAGTAAGATGCTCAAATGCCACTAATCATTTGGGAAATACAAATCAAAATCATAATGAGATATCACCTGACACCTGTTAATAGAGTTGTTATCAAAAGACAAAGTGACAAGTGTTGGTGAGCATGTGGAAAACTGGAAATATTGTATACTGCTTTTGGTAATGTAAGATAGTGCAACCACAATGAAAGATCCCTTAAAATACTAAAAACAGAACTCAACATGATCCAGTATTTTGGTTCTAGAGATTTTTGAAGAAGAAATACTAGCAGCAGTCCCATGTTCATTTCAGTACTATTCACAATAGTTAAGATGTGGATGAATAGATAAAGCAAATGTAGTAAATAAAGAAAATAGAATATTTTTAATTTTTTTTAAAAAAGAAGGAAATTCTGCCACATGCAGCAACATGGATGAGCCTGAAGACATTATGCTGAGTAAAATAAGACCTTCAAAGAAGGATGAGTACGGCATCATCACACTTATACGAAGCATCTATATAGTCAAATGTAGAATCAGAAAGTGAAATGGTGGTTACCAGGGGCTGGAAAGAGAGAAAAATGAGCAGTTACTAACTAATAGGTATAAAGTTACAATTATTAGAGATGAATGAGTTTTAGAGATCTATTGTACAACACTGTAACTGTAGTCAATAATAGTGTATTATTAAGAAGTTAGAGCTCATGTTAAATGTTTTTACAATAAAATAACTTTTTAAAAATTATCTTAGAAGTATTTGTGAAACAGACTATTTTTTTTCTTTTAGATTGTGAGTCTTGAGACTTGGGGAATAAATTCTTCAATTCTTCCCCCCACAATACCTAGCACTGTGTTTTATGTATCTAATAGCCAATGGATATATATCTAATCAAATACAAAGAATAAACTTGTATTGACTGTATGTATTCTAGTGGGATATAAAGACATATTGTATATTATTTGAATTTTTATAAAAGTTGGTAGGGAAGATATTTTTATACAGTTCCATACATGTTGTGCTGCTGGAGATCAATGTACAGATGACCACTGATGCCTGAGTTAGCTGGGAAAGACTGAGACACTAGGATAAAGAAAGAGAGAAGGACATTACAGATAAAAAGAACAACATAAAATCTTTCTTTAATGAGGAAAAGATCAAGAGCACTTGGTACATGAAATAAATGTCTCTTGCTTTCACCCACAGTTCAGTTGGCTTTAGGATTACTATTTGAACTGTGCCTGTGTCACACTGCATTTGCCCTGGCAGATGTCTAAGTAGTAGTTGTACTACTACTTTCTTTAGTTGAAAAAAGAAAAAAAGTTACAGTCAGTTCTGAATTTGTTCATCCTACAGCTTCTTCAAACTCAAGGAACCAATGCTTTGACAATTCTTACTTAATTTTGTGTTCTTCTTGGGTTTTATACTTTACCACTTCCTCCTTCATCAACACTTATTTTTAATACTTAAAGTGTTAACTACTCTCATCTTTTTCTTTTCTTTTATCTCGACCTTAAAAAAAATATTTCTAGTTTTTTTATGCCTATTTGTCTATCCACTGGAAGATCAAAAAGAATGTGAAAAGGCCAGTCAGCTATCAGGAGGACTAATTAAGAAAAACAAACTTTTATATAAATGGTCTTTAATTCAGAGACTTATATTCTTTCAAAATAACTCTAACATCTAGTTTCTTTGGCAAAATTAAAGCTGAGAGTGGATGGAAATCATCATCTTGGGCAATTTTAAAAAATAGCTTTCTTTTGTGATTATATTGGGCTGTGACATATATCAGAAGAGAGCAGAAGAAATATACTGCAGGAAGAATAGCAGTAGTCCTTCTGAGAAGCTCCATGCACAACTTCATAATTGAGTACTCTTCTGGTTTGGGGAAAGATTTTGGAGCTCCTTTTTAGAATCTTGCAACTTGCATGCAAAGTAAAACTTGTTGGAACATGCTTCTTCAGATGAATGTAGAGAGAGAATGAAACCAGGCTAGAGAAAGGGGTGCAAAGGCAGAAGAAGATCATGAATGTATACTTTAGAGCCATTCTTCCAGACTGGTGTTCCTCAATTTTAGGGGCTTAGGCAGTTTGGGCTGCCATAACAGAATACCATAGACTGGGTAGCTTAAATAACAGAAATTTATTTTCTCACAGTTCCGAAGGCTGGGAAATTTAAGATTAAAATACAAGCTACAGGACAATTCATTTTCTGGTGTGGGCTCTCTTCATGAATTGCAGATGACCATCATCTTGCTGTGTCCTCATATGGAGGAGACAGAGAGGTTAGAGCAAGCTCTCTGTTGTCTCTTATAAAAGCACTAATTCCATCATGACAGCTCACTCTCATGACCTCATCTAAATCTAATTACCTCCTCCAAACTCCATCATTGTGGTTTGTTTCTTTAACATAAAATTTTGGTTGAGATAATACACAATTTAGTCCATAGCAATCCTGAACTAAATAAAAGATGTGCATTTAATGATGCTGACACTGACTAATTATTTGACTTCAGACAGATCACTCTATCAGTCTGCAACCTATTGGCTGCTCTGAAAAGTGACAATGGAAATGCATGATCAACTGCCTGCTGCAGAAAGTAAGAAGAGCTTGACTTCCCCCATCTTTCTGCAGGGGACAATTGAAGTGGGCACTTAATAACTAGACATTATAAGAATTATAAATGTCCTTTCAGATTCTTACTACTGATTAGCTTGTTTTAAGAGCTGAGTTTTTCTGTCATGATGATTAATTTAATGACAAGCTGGGTGTGACTATCTCTGGATCTGTTATCTAACTTAGCATCTCTTACTATCTTAAACTACAAGTTGATTTTCTACTTTTTGTATGAAACTAGCAGCTCTTGCCTTTGTGGCCTTTGCAGAAAACTTATGGGGTTTTATCAGTGTTGGAAACAAGTCATGTACCTCCTAGCTGATTTCTGCCAGGGATGTTATTTAGCATATATTCAAGCCATACTGTCCCTCTAGAATTATGTGTAGGTGTTCTTTCATTTGGAGCTACAGACATATATAAATAAACCCTCAAATATTTGTGTGTGGGAAACAAGTTGGGAAGAGGCATGCATGATAGAATTTCAAGTCCTTTATGAGGAAGACAATGCCCCTTTTCTTACGTCTTTTCTTAAGATCTCATTTCTCTGACCACAGAATAGAAGCCCATCATCATAGAGTTGGGACTAAATTTGCCAAATAACTTTTATTTACTTACTGTGGCACTTCATAAATATCACCTACATTCTTTGAGCACATTTCTTGACTCATAAAATATAGTATTAATACCTAAATTACAGAATTATCCCTCTACGAAACATAATAATAGATATTTACTCAATATAATTTTCATGTTTGACATATGGTAACTGGTATTATTTCATCATTGTTGTTCTATCATCAGCATCATCATCATTAATCATCATTATCCTCTCTGGAGGATTTATAAGCTCACAAATCACAGATTAGGTCTATAACATTGTGAGACCTTACACTATGAACACCAAATATTTGAATTTGTGTGAAAGTTAAAAGCATGTGATTAAAATGAAATGAGACTGACATTTTCAACTCAGAGAAGTAATTAAACTGTGAAGGTTTAAATCTTTCTTTGTAAGTTTAAAACATCCTAACTATAAACCTCTCTTTTGTAAGAAAAAGGATTATCTAAACATGCAAGCCCAGACCCCCATTTTTTGAGGGGTGTTTTCATTTTTGTACAGAGAATTGTCCTAAAAGTGACATTAAACTATTGTATACCTTTATTTATTAATAATATACCACAATATTGTTATATAATTGTATTAATTTATTTGGTCCAATGGCAAAGATTCTTTAGACTTGGCAAAAAAGGCGAATTTGAACTAGCATAGAATTAAGTAATTTCTTTAGGGTATAAGAATAGAGAAATTTTCATCAAGACCAGTTTACTACTGCCAGAGCCGGCCAGCGAAGATCGAACAGTTCCTGAGAGGGGGAGTGAGGATTGAGAAAGATAGAAAAAAGAGAGACAAAAAGAGACAAAAGATAGAGTGGGAGGGCTAACAGTAAATACTGCTGCCCCAAGTTTATTTAGTACAGCATATGTATATACCCTTGGAGAAGCAACACCCACACATATGCAAATTATCGCTGACCTTTACATAAGTTCTCTCAAAACATCCTTATTCCTGTTTTTGTCTCTTATTCCCTGGGGCAAGAAACATTTAACATTAAACCAAACTTCCTCCTTCAGTAACCAAGCCCACCTGCTCTGCAAACTTATAGCTTGCAGGCAACTCCAACCCTGTCTGCAGGGCATTCATCAAGAATGGCTCCCAACATACTACCCAACAAATATGAAATTATCAACCTATGCTGTTTTATAATATATTGGATTTTCACTAAATTTCTTCTTATTTTTTTTTAATCTATAGCAGCCTATGTTTCTTGATTCTTACCGAAAAGTTTGCCTTTACTCAATTTCTAAGGCCAGCATTGAGGTTGTTCAACCCAACTCAACCTAATTTTTAGGAATTCAACATCATCACCTTTTACTTAACAGTTGGCTATGACTTGTGATAACCCAAGTTCTGATTACCATACTTTGCCTTGTTCCTGGAACTTGAGCTTCAGCTAATGCTCTAGTTCTTATACCTGTTTTTTTTTAATGCTTTAGATTCTGTTTGTAAAACTACCTCAAACCTAATTTTCTCTGAAGTAACCAGTCTATGATGGCTATTGTCCTGTGACCTGCTTACAAATTTAACAATTGCTTACCTCTATCTTGAAAATTTAGGATTCTTTGAGATGATTACATGATGTCTAGACATACCCATTTCCTCTTTAAGTAGATCTTAAGAGATCTTAACAGTTAAGACTGTTGTTAAAACATTTTGATTCTGATTTTGCCCATTGTGATATGATTCATCTAAGGTCTTTAGCCTGGTCCAGATCCCAGTGCCAGTTTCTCCTCTATTTTATGTGTGATCCCAATTTTCAACTTCTGCCAATTAACTTCAGCCTCTTGCATTTAACAAGACTTTGCCTTGAATAGCTATATTCTTAGATATGTGCTTTATATACATTTTCTGCTGAACTTATTTTGAACAAAAATTTGGGATATGAAGCTGTGATAGTATAGGAAAAATCACATTAGATTTGGGATAGACTAAAAAAAAGGAAAATATATTACATATTGGATTATAGAAGTCTATAGTATCATTATTCTTTTTTTAACTCCAGGTACCAGAATCATTGCTATTCTCTACTTCAATATTTGGATGTATTTAGTTATGGCACTTTGCTCAGAACATAATTCTGAATCTCTTTAAAGCAGCCCATGTTTTAATTACACAGAGTGTGTCTTAATACTGTTTGGGACTTCAAAATCACATTTCTGTTCTGTTGAACAGGGCAGGTAATTACTAAATTTAGTGACTCATTATTTGCAAATTAAAGCACAGGGTAGTAGAAAATACGGTGACCCACTGACCAATTTTCTTAGATTCACTCTTACTCTCATCCCTTTGATCCTCTCTCATTCCCAGTTTAAGATGAGAAAATGATCGACCACTTCTTTCTGACACTACCAAATTGAACTTAGCTTTGTCCTGCACTATTTCTCCAGAGAACCCTGTCAACAACTGAAGTTTGACAAAGTTTTTTTATCTACAATTTTTTTTTAATTCTACAAGTTTTACTCCATATGGTGTTGTCATTTTATGTTTCCTCTGACTTTACTCTGTCCTTGACTATATTTTAGAACATTTGGGTGTGTTCTTATAATAACTATGTCACAATTTAATGTCATATGATAGTTATGTACAGTGTTCTTGGGAGGAGAAAATACAAATTAAAAAGTATTTAACATCAAGTAGTTTACTTCCAGGGATTTATTTTACTTTAGTATCTAGTAGGTTGATTTTGCTAGAGTTTCCTGCTGTATGCCCGATTGAGATTTGGTCACTTTCTCATTTTTCTAGTTCAGTGATACATTGAAAAATACTAAAATAAAAATAATGCCTAAGATGCCTTTTCTTTCTTTCTTTTTTTTTTTTTTTTACTCTTTCAATAACCTTCTTTATAATTATGGCTACTTCTCAACTTCTTACTTCCCATGAATGCCTAGACAGAATTCAATTACCATGAAGCATTGATATCAACTAGTACCTATTCTATACCTTCCTGACAAATAGTGGGTTTTAATACACCACCTGAGACCAGTGTGGGAAATATCTTACATGTTTCACTTATATTATAGTATTTGAATTACCTTTTAACTTATCAGTCTTCCTAAGTGACTACAAACTGTAGGATAATAGGACTGACTAGAATTAGGCTTTTTATATCTGCTTCTTTATGATAGAATTACTTATTGAACTCAAAATACCAATTCCTTGTAGAAGTTACGTACATACTTTCACACCCTTACCATGGTCTCTCCTGCCCAGTGACTTGGTGCTTAGCCATATCACTTGCTTTGACCAACATAATATTAATAGACAAGACATAAAAACACTCTTGAAATGTGCTTATATGGTTGATGTTGTTCTTTTCTTTTCTTGTCTTTGCCATCAGAAGAACTACCCTGCATTGACCCTAAAACAAGGATGATAAGTGATACTTGTAAAAGCACTGGAATAGAATCAGACCTCAGAGTCTAACGCAATTAAGTCCAGCCTAGATCAGTTAAACTTGAAATGATCTTCAGATATATGTGATAGAGAAATAAGTGCTTATTGTTGTATATCAAGACTTTCTAGTAGTTTATTTTGTAGCATTATATATGACTATATATTTATTATAATGTTTAAAATATAGTAGGTATTTCAGTGTTTGTTAAACACTATTTAAGTTGACCCATTAAACAAACAAACAAATGCACATACTTTGGGTAGATGTTATTGCACTCAATTACCATGATGAAAGGTGGGGAGTTTATTTTTAAAGAAAACCAATAATTAATTTAGTAAAATTGTGGGATACAAAACCAATATGTAGAAATCTGTTGTGTTTCTATACATCAATAGCAAACAATCAGAAGAAGAAATTAAGAAAACAATCCTACTTACAATTACATCAAAAAGCACAAAATACTTAGGAATAAATTAAACCAAAGAAGTGAAAGACCTGTACTGTGAAAACAATAAAACATTGAAGACAGAAACTGAAGCTGATATAAATAAATGGAAGGATATATTGTGCTCATGGATAAAAAGAATTAACATTGTTAAAATATCTTTACTACCCAAAGCAATCTATGGATTCAATGTAATCCCTATTCAAATACCAATGGTATAGTTCTTAGAACTAGTAACAACTAATCCTAAAATTTATATGGAACCACAAAAGGCCCTGAATAGCCAAAGAAACCTTGAGGAACAAAGTGGATGGTATCACCCGCTCCAATTTCAAGCTATATTACAATACAATAATCAAAACAATATGATACCTACATAAAAACAGATATATGAATTAATGGAATAGAATAGAGAGACTAGAAATAAAAACATACTTATATGGTCAACTAATTTATGAAAAAGACAGCAAGAATATACTATGGGTTAAAGACAGTCTCTTCAGTGAGTGATATTGAAAAATCTGGACAGATACATGCAAAACAAATTGGATTACTTTCTTATGCCACATAGAAAAACAACTCAAAATGAATTAAAGACATAAATGTAAGATCTGAAATCATAAAATCCCTAAAAGAAAACATAGAGAGTAAACCTTTTGTGATCACGCTTAACAATACTTTCTTGGATATGTCTGTCTCCTTAGGCAAGGACAATAAAAGAAAATAAATAAACAAATTAGACTATACCAAAGTAAAAAATTTCCAACAAAACAAAAAGACAACTTATTAAATAGGAGAAGATATTTGCCAATAATATATCTGATAAGGGGTTAATATCCAAAATTGATAAAGAACACATATAACTCAACAAAAAAAAAAAACCCTAAACAATTCAATTAAAAATGGGCAGAGGCCCTGAATAGACATTTCTTCAAAGAGGATATTCAAATGGCCAATAGATATATGAAGACATAATCAGTGCTAATAATCATCAGAGAAATTTTTAAAAAACACAATGAGATATCACCTCACACCTGTAAGGATGTCTATCATCAATAAATCAACAAACAACAAGTGTTGGCAAGGATGAGGAGGAAAGAATATCCTCATAAACTATTGGTGGTATTGTCGATTGCTATAGCCACAATAAAAAACAGTATGAAGAGTCCTCAAAAAATTAAAAATAGAGCTGCCATGTAACATAGAAATTTAACTTCTGGTATTTATTTGAAGAAAACAGAAACACTAATTCAAAAAGATATATGCAGCCTTATACTCAATCCAGCATTACTTACAATAAGAGCCAAGATAAGGAGGCAACCAGGTATTCCTCAATGGATGAATAGATTATATATATATATATATATATATATATATATATATATATATATAATCTCACATCTTTTTCTAAACATACATACACGCACATCTAAGAATAGGTATATTTATATAAATATATATATATATATATAAAGTATAATACATATATATATATATGATATCCCTCAGCAGTATAAAAAAATGAAATCTTGTCATTGTAATGAACCTAGAGGGTATTATATTAAGTAAAATAAGTCAGACAGAAAAACTCAAAGCTGAGTTTCTTATATATGAGTTCACTTATATGTAGAATCTAAACAAACAAACAAACAAACAAATCTCAAATAGAAACAAACCCATAGATATAGAAAACAAACTGATGGTGAGGATATGGGTAAAAATATATATATATATTGTTTACACTTTCATAGTACTTACAACAGACCAGGCATTTTAAAAAATATATTACACATATTGCCCTTACAGCAACTATATGCAGTATGGATCACTTTTTTCCCATTTGTAGATAAAAAATTTAAACTCAAAGAACTTAAAGAAAAAATTATCTTATATAAATAATCATGAGCAAAAAAATATTTAGCTATAAAAATATTTATCATAATATTTTTTAATAAAAATAAAAAAGCATTTAAATGCCTAAAAATATGGTATAAAACAAAAAGTAAAACAAAACAAAAAATTATCTCCTAGTAGCTCCCTCCAACCACCACATATCACATATAAGATAAAATACTAGTCCCTACACATAGCATACAAAACTCTCCGTGATCTGACCTGGCTTGATACTCCAAATGTAACTATCTCTAAAACAAACAAACAAACAAACAAACAGACCAAAAAGCAATAAATGCATCATAATATGTCCCCATCACTTGGCCAAGTACTGAATGAAATTGTTAAATAAAAAAGATAATATATTTCCTACTCGTGGAGAAAAAATATCTAGTTAAAATTACAGAACTGAAACAGTGAAACAAATGGAGGAGTTAAGCATAGATATGTTTATCAGACATTCAGTAGAATTTCAGAGAAGGTGGATATTGGTGTAGAACAGAGAAGTCATCGAGAGTGGTATCTCAAGCAGCACTTATAAAATCTCGTAGTATTCAGGTAGAAGGCAGAAGGAGAAGTTGTACTGGGGAGAGAAGGAGCCTATAGAAACATGTACAGGCTGCAGAGAGTGGCCTGTGTTAATGGAACAGGGATTGGACTGGGGAGTAGATCAAAATGAAAATAAGATAAATTTGCATAATTTAAGTAGAATCAGATTCTGGTGGACATTGAAGTCTGAAAACAGTCTGCATGGAAACAGGAAATAAAAGACAAATCTTGGGCCACTGGGTAATGTAGTAAAAGAAAACTTGTTTGAGTAAGAGTATTTAGAGATATTTAAAGAGGGAGAAAATGACCTATAGAACCAAGGTGATAGGTGGTAGCCCACTGTAAAACTTGGCCTCATACCTAGTATTTCATTTTATATCATTGAAGAAAATGTGTGTGTTGTCTAAAGTTATCATTTTCCCTATTATGTAAATTTCTAAATGAGTTTAGAAAGCCAAGCAGCAGGGCACTGAATTACTAGGAAAGAACAATACTTTGGTACATCTTGACTTTCAGCCAGATTCTTTTCTCTGAACTATATTTATTATTTGAATCACTGATTTTTAAAGACCACATTGCCCAGTGGTTGTGCAAAGAAAAATTTCATTCAAGTTATTCTTCAAGGAAATTAGAAGGAAAGCATTTTTTACTGCCTTGCCATAGGGGTTGTAAGCTGCTACTTTAGTGTTTTACTTAGTTCTTAAGGATGAATGTCAGCTGAGTTTTTGGAGGTTGTAGCCCAAATATAAACGTTAAACTTTACAAAGTTACTCATGTCAGGTAACATGAAGGTGGTGCATATGTTGCCAGCAAGTTAGGGATCAACAAATTTCTGAAAGGACATAAAAAGAGTTGATTCATCTCACATTAAATTCTTTTTTGTAGAGTGTGCTTATAAATGCTATGTTAAAATTGACAAAGGGACATTTTCCAAACTATTACCGATGCCTATGTCTATATATTCATTATATTTCTGGTAAGTTGCCTCAATTACTTTTAATTCAAATCTATTTTTGTAATATCATGGGAGTTTAGAGTTGGAAGGGCCCTCAGCAGAATTTCATCTCATCTTGTCATTTCCAGAAGTGGAAACAGTTGTCTCACTGGTGAGTGCCATAATGGAGGTGGCTGGAGAGTTTATTTCAGGGATTCTTAATGGTGCCACTGTCCACCTCTCACTTAAAGGCTTAAAGGCTCACAATCATTCTTAGCTTCTCCCTCTCTCTCATCCGCACCTGCTATTGATTCCGAAACTATAATACTCCTTGTTTCTGACTTCTTTAAATTCCTTTTGAAACACTCTGATTTAAACTTCTGTTGCCTCTCATCTGAACAATTGTTTTTAGTAGCTGCACAATTCATCTCTGTGCCTATTATCTCTTTTTCCACCTATCTTATACATTGTACTTCCTGAAATACATCCATTATTATACAACTCTTGATTAAAAATAGAAACTATAAATCTTGTTACATGTCAATTAATTTCAAAATCTTTAACATTCATAATAGCACTCTTTGATATGACCCCTACCACTTCTCCAATCTTATGCCTAATATATATGAACTATGAGTGCTACTTATTACTAGACGAATATGCCTCATATTTGTCAATTTCTATAATATCTTATAGCACCAGAATAAAGATTTATAGAGCTAACTAAGAACAATAAAAACAGCTTAATTTATATTTAAATTTTACTGGGCTAGAAAAAAACCTATGTTTTATTTGATATTTTATATAACTTTATATCTTATATAAATAGCGAATATATGTATATATGTATATATACATATATATGCATGTAACCTGATTTAAAAAGATTGCCATCATAAAAGGTTTCATCTTGGGGTGGCTCCATAGTGTAGTGGTTAATACGTCTTCTTTACAAGCAGAAGGTTTTGGGTTCATGCCCCAGGTGGAGCCACGGACCATACCCTGGGTGTGCCAGGCCCCGGGTGCACACAGCGAACCTATGGGAGGAGACACCCCACCTTCAGAGATCCAATTCTTAAGGGGAAACAGCAACATCCACAAGCCAGGGTGGAATTGAGGAAGAGGGGAATTAAAGAAGGTGAAAAAATAAATAAAAATAAATGTTTTTAATTTATAACACTTTGATATTTTGAAAATTAATTTTATAGAATGCTTCAATATTTTATTTTATTTTATTTTTTTAGAATGCTTCAACATTTTAAAGGCTAGCTATTGTAATTATACTATCCCAAATGTTGCTTTTTTCTCCTTTTATACACTAAAAATTTATTTCCTAATACTAATTTTGATAGAGAATTACAAATTTTTCTCAAATTTCAATTGCATCCCTTTGCCTAAATTATATAATAACATGTGATATCTAGTCTAAGAAATAATTTAAATATTTAATAATTTAATAATAATTATTAATAATTTTAGAGCTTCCAGACCCACTGGCCACAGAGCTTAGAGTCATTCCGTTGGTAAAGAGTGACAGTGAAAAGCTAGATATTGGCTATTTTCTTGTTACCAGACATTCCCCTACCACCAGGATCACACTGCTAGTTACTGAAATTAAACTCTTCAGTCAATTGTCTAAGCTGGTCTATTGACAGAGAACCAGGAATCTGACCATAAAATCTTAGAGTTTTGGTTTCTCTAAGTCTTATATTAAATTAAGCAAGTAAAATTCTGATGCTAAAAAACTTATTAGTCAACAGATATATTGGAGTAAGTCCTCTTAAAATTGGGGTTTAGAAAACAGATTCCAGAAAGGAAACTAAAAGCACCAATAAAATTAATGCATAGGCATCTGAGATAAAATTTGCTATCCATCATTATTTTCATAAGGAGGTCTCTGTCCCAGAAAGAGGGGCAATTTTTTTTATTAAATTCTAAGGAGAAAAGGGAAGACAGGAAGTTCTTCAACCCTAGCCTGTTGCATTTGATCTGATATCCACATTCTGAACTAAGTTTGCTTTCCATTTCTCAATCTCATGTCTGTGCCTGCTGATACGAACTCTGTAGTTGTGGTGTAACTGACTCCTCTTGAAAAGAGTGAATGGTCCTTTGTGCTTTATTCACCTTGAAAGGAAACCTGTGAATGTTTACGAGTCCAAAAAGTATACAAGTTCAAACTGTGATGCATTAGTAAATAATGAGTATTTCTTAGCTATTTGCAATTATTTCTCAGCCTAGAGAAAAATTTTGGCTGGTTTCTTAGGGTTTGCAAGTTTCTTCATGCTGTTTTAAATAATGTATTTATTCTTTGTTGGTGAACTAAATATTATTTTCTTCCTTTTTTTTGTTCCTGCTATCATATGTGCTTCTCAGTTGTGCTATGCTTAACTACCTTTCAAGTTTCTATTGCAGACTCTTTTTAAATGTGTTCATTTATTAATGTAAAATTATTTTCTCTGCAAATGTGTTCTTTCTCTTTTCTCTCATCATATGTTTAAGTCTTCTTATATTATAAAGTTATACCAAGTCAAGCTATAAGTGGTATGTTCCATACCCTCTTATTTAAGAATCATTTACACGTAAGCACTTATCTTGTATAATTACATTTTTGTGATGTGCATACTTGTTCATGGCAAAAACTTGGCTAGAAACAATTTAATTATTTCTTTTCACCCATCCCTCAAATTGAACATAGCTCCAATGCTGGTGTTTTGGAAATAAAGTAAAACAAAAATAAAACAAATACTTTTACCTCTTGGCAATTTAAGAAGTATGAAGAAAAAGGTAATAATCACGTTATTTTAGTAGAAATTTTAAAGAATTTCTAGTTCAAATTCTCTTTTGAATGGAGCGTCACTCAAACAACTGTAGCAGTACAAATATATCTTAAATATCTACTGAAATGAAGATTTTACCAATTCTCTTTACAATCTATCTTAATGGCAACAATCAGGGAAAAAATAAAAAGTACTAAAATCCAGAATTTAGTTATTTCAATAATTTCCATCAGTTTTCATCTTAGTACACTGTTTGAGGAATAGAAATGTTTCCATATTTTGGGCCAACAGAATGGAAGTTTAGTCCTTCAGTATAACTGATTTTAATTTTTGGCAGAACTACGTATTCAAGTCAATGTAGAGCTTGATGGTTTTTACTTCTGTTGAAACAGCTGACATAGATCTAATGCATAACTGCCAAAGGTTTGTTTCAAAATTACAAAATATTAAAATGAATAATTTGTTTTAAATGTATACTTGTGATCTCATACATTGTGGAGTAAGAGAAACAGCATTACTGTCATATCTCTATTTGCCTTTGAAATTCTCAAAGCATCTTCTCTGGTATGGTATTCTGTATCCATATATTTACCTTGCTTAAAGTTTTCCTAATTCCATTGGTAAAGAGGAAAATCCTGTGACTGAGAAACCAAGGTGAGTGACTTCCACATCTAAAAATCTTGGCACTAGATATACTGCAGGCAAAGCTTTTCAGAGAGGAGAAATGACCAGTTAGTGATTCAGCACATGTGAGAAAAAAAAATCTATCAACAAATCAAGAAACAAGTACAAGCAAATCCAACATAAAATAACTAGCAACATCTTATGTAGGGATCTAGGGTGAGATGAAATTGTGGGGTACTGCTGGAGGTATGGAGGTGAGGTTGTCAATCCTAGTACCCCCTAAAAACTTCAAAAAGGCCAGAGAATTTTGATCCATTCTAAGCAGTTTTGCCACCATGGTATTTGCTGCTTTACTAAGTACAGATGGCATGCTAGAATAGTGAGATAATTTTCACTAACTTAGGGAGTTGTTCAAGAATAAAGGTTTAATGCCAACAAAGGAGAGACTTAACCTGACACTTCTCAATAGCCCTGAATTACAAAGTCCAAATAAACATCTACAGAATTTTTAAAATTTATTTTAAAGAGATAATTTACATACAATGAAACTCACCCATTTTAAATGTAAAGTTAGATAAGTTTTTCTGTTTATTTGTTTTTAACACCTACAGCATCTGGTATTTCTAAGTGGTCTCCCATCCAAGTACTAACCAGACCTGACCTTGCTTAACTTCCAAGATCAGACGAGATTGGGCACGTTCAGGTTTGCATGGCCATAGAGAGATAAGTTTTAAAAAGAAAAAAGTGTACATTATGGTAACCATAATCAAGATATAGAGTTCTAGCACCCCAAAATACCCGTTTTGACCCTTTTTAGTCAGTTCTCGCCCTACCACTCTGAGCTCAGAAAACAATTGATTTTGCTTTCTTTCATCGTAATTTTCAGCATTTATCTGATGACAAATTATGTTAAGCTTTTCATCTGCGCATTTATAATTGGTATATTTTCTTTGATAAATATTTTTAAAAATTATTTACTCATTAAAAAATTGGGTTGTTAGTATAATTATAGTTGCTATAAGAACTTCTAAAAATACATTTTAGACATGAATTCTTTGAATAATATATATTTTGCAAATATTTTCTCTTATGGCTTGACTTTATATTTTTGCAACAGTGTCTTTTAGAATAAAAAATTTTAACTTCAAAGAAGTGTAATTTAAGATTTTCCTTGCATATGTTTTGCTTGCTTTCTTAAAAATGTTTGCCAAATGATGTCATGATTTAAGTCTATGGCTCATTATATTCACTAGTTCCAGTAACATTTGTTGAAAAAAATATATTTTCTCTCTTGAGTTACCCTGGCACTTTGATTAAAATAAATTGTTCATACAAGTGTGGGCGTATTCCTGTTTCATTGATTTATCCTTATGCCTATGCCATGCTATCTTGTTTATTGTAGTTTTATAGTAAATCTTGATATTAGGAAGATGAACTTTGTTCTTCTTTTTCAAAATTGATGTGGCTATTTTAGGGATTTGCTTTTTGATATACATTTGATATTCACCTTGTCAATTTTTTTAAAATGCTGCTGGAGCTTTGTATTATATCATAATCTGTACATCGGTTTGAGGAGAATTACTATCTTAGCATATGTTAGTCTTTAACTTTTCTCAGAATAGTTTGGTTTTCTATATATTTTAATATTTATTTTTATATATTTTATCTTTTGGTGCAAATGTAAAATATATTTTGAAATTTTAATTTACAATTCTTTTGCTTGTGTATAGCAACACTATTATTACATATTGATCTTGAATCTCGCTAAGCTTTTATTAGTTCTGGTAGCTTTGTTATACATGCTTTAGGATTTTCTATTCATGATTGCAAATAAAGAAGGTTTTACTTTTTGTGCATTTTACACTATTTTTTTCTTTTTTATGTATGCAGTGATTAAAACTCCTGTACAATCATGAATGGAAATGGTGAAAATAAAACTTCTTTCTTTGTTCCACAAAACTCTTTAATATAGCCTTCTATTCCATTCTCAATATCAACAATTTATGTTCCTTCTTATTTTGTTTTCAATATCAATTTTCTTAGAATTTTTTTAAACTTTTATTGATCTTTTCAAATAATTTACCATTTATATCATAGATATTCTACATTATTATTCTATTCTCTAATTTATTTCAACTTTTAATTTTCAATATTTCCTTCCTGCTTCATTTAAGTTGAATTTATTCTTTTTTTTTTAGATTCTTAAGTTAAAATCTTAAATAATTGATTTTAGACTTTTATTCTTTTCTAATGTGAATACTTTGGATATAAATTTTTCTCTAAGCATCATTTAAGTTACAGTCTAAACATTTTCATATATTGTTTTCTCATTTGATTAATTCAAATTTAAAAAAATTTTTTTGTAAATATATTGTTAACTCATAGATTAGGTAGAATTGTGGTGTTCAGTTTCTGAATACTGGAGATTTTACAGATATACATTATTTATTTCTAGTTTAATTTTATTATAGTAAAGGAAAGTGCTCTTTTTATTTAAATACTTTTAAACTTTTGTGACTTTTTATGGTCTAGACTTTCTTAATGAGTTTTCCATGTGCACTAAAAAAGAATGTATATTATATTGTTATTATCTTTAAATGGCAATTAAGTAAAATTGATACTCTTCTTCAAGTCTTCTAGATACTTATGATTTCCTGTTTACTTGCTCAATCAATTACTTGTGAGGTAGTGTTAAATTTTAAACTATATTTGTTGTTTACTCATATTCTCCTGTTTGTTATATCAGTGTTATTGTGCCATGTTCATAATTTTATAAACATTGGTGATTGTTATGTCTTCTAAATTAATTGCTTTTTTATCACTACAAAGTATTTTTTGTCATCCCTGGTAACATTCCTTGCTGTCAAATCTACTTTGTCTCAGAGAATTATAGTCATTCATATTTCTCCTAGGCTACTGTTTTTATTTATGATATATATTTTGCCATTATTTTATTTTTAACTTAGCTGTGTCTTTATATTTAAAGTGAGTTTCTTGGAAACACCAGATAGTTTGGTCTTGCTTATTACGCATCTTTAAGTCTGTACATTTTACATGGATTATTTAGATAATTTACACTTAATTAAATTATTGATATAGTTGGAGTTATATCTTGCATCTTGCTTTAGATTCCTATTTGTCCTTTGTATTTTGTTGTTATTTTTCTTTTTTACTTTTGAATTAATTGCATTATTTTTATATTTCCACCTTACCTTCACTATTGGTTAGTTAAAATCTTATTTTTAAGGGTGCTATAGGGTTTCTGGTCTGCATATTAAATTTATCTTTACCTATTTTAATATTATTATATCACTTTCCACGTTGTGTAAAAACCTGAAAAGAATATATTTCCAGTTCTTCCTTCTAATACTTTTCTTAACATCTGAATTAAAAGGCTACATCTTTTTATTTCCTTAGCTACCAGTTAGTCAGTTCTTTTTCAGTTTCACTCCTTATTATTCTTGAAAACTTCTGGGGATACTTACATTAATCATTATCCCTATTCTTATTTCTCAGGTATACTGTTTATCAGGTATAATACAGCCTAACATTACTGTTGCTGACCTCAAATCCCACCTGCTGGTTTTTATTGCTGCTGGTCCCACAGTTTGTACCCATAAATAGAGTTCTGATAATGTTAGAAAGATGTGTCAAATCTTAGTACTTACACTGCATCAATGTTTTTTGGTTGTTTTTTTTTGTAGTTTTATTTTTATTTAAACATTTTGAAATTTGGGACATAATGCACATACTATAAAATCGATGAATTTAAAGTGTATAATTCAGTGGCTTTTAGTATATTTACAGTATTGTGCATTGATCACCATTAGCTAATTTTTGAACATTCCTTCTCCCCACGGAAAACTCCATACCTAATTAATAGTAACTCATCGTTATCCTACTTCATCCAGGCTGTGGCAACCACTAATCTACTTTCTGTCTCTACTCATTTGTCTATTCCATACAGTTCATGTAAATAAAATCATACCATGTGAAGTGTTTTGTGTCTGGCTTCTTTCATGTAGTATAATGTTTTCAAGGTCTGTTTCATCCATGTTGCAGCATGTAGGACTACTTCATTTCTGTATATGGCTAAAAAATAGTCCATTGTATGGATATACCACTTTGTGTTTATCCATTCATCCATTAATGGATATTTGGGTTATCTCCATTTTAAATTATTCTATTTTTGTGAATAATTCTGCTATAAATTTTCATGTAAAAGTTTTTGCATAAACATATATTTTCAATTTTCTTGGATATACATTTAGGAGTAAAATTGCTGAATAATATGGTAACTCTATACTTAACTGAGGAACTGCCAAACTGTTTCCCAAAGGTGTTTCATCATTTTACACCTTCACCTTCAATGTATGAAACATCCAATTTTTCTACATTCTTGCCAACACTTATTGTTAAGTATTTTTTATGTTGTAGGTATCCACTGAATTTTACTAATGACTAATGAAACTGAGAATATTTTTATATCATTATTGTCTATTTATATGTCTTTTTTGGAAAATGTCTATTAAAAATCCTTTGTTCAATTTTAGATTGAGTTACTTGTCTCATTGTTGAGTTGTAAGAGTTATTTATGTATTATATATAGTAGATTCTAATTGCTATTTTAAAAATATATGCTCCCATTTTAATTGTCTTCTTTTCATTTTTTATAATTTCCTTTGAAGAAAGAAAGTTGTTGTTTGTTTGTTTTTTTTTTTACTGTTTGATTTGTAATTCTTTGCTTTAGATGTCATATTTAGAAAATCATTGCCTAATTTCAAGTCATGAAGACTTAAGCTTTTATTTTATCTTCTAAGAGTTTTATAGTTTTAGTTGTTTCATTGAGGCCTTTGAGTTAATCTTTATACTACATTAACTAGAGGCCCAATTTTATTATTTTGCATATGGATATACAATTATCCTGGCACCATTTTTTAAAAATGTTTTTCTTTCCTTACTAATTGCCTTAGTGCCCTTATAACAAAATCAAATGACAATGTATAGGTTTTATTCTGGACTCTCAATTCTATTCCAATGGTCTAAATATTAATCTTTATCACAGTACTACACAGTCTTGAATAATTTAGCTATGCACTAAGTTTTTAATTGAGAGGTGTGAGTCCTTCAAATTTGCTTTTCTTTCCCAAGATTATTTAGGCTATCCTATATTTTTTTCATTTTCAAATAAGTTTTAGGATCATCTTATAAATTTTTATTTTTAAAAAAGCTGTCTTTATTTTCAACAGGAATTGCATTGAATCTGTTAATCAAATTGGGGCTTATTGCCATTTTAACAATAATAAATTTATGAATGCAAGATCTCTTTATTTTTTTAGGTCTTCTTTAATTTTCTATCATTTTTTGTAGTTTTTAATGTACAGTCCTGCACATTTTGTTGAATTTCTTTTTAAGCATTTTATTCTTTTGATGCTACTATAAATAAGATTGTTTTATTAAACTAATTTTCTTATTATTCATTTGCCAGTGTGTAGAAATATTAGTAATATTTGTATACTGATTTTTCTGGCAATTTTTCTGAACTCACTTATCAGCTGTAATATTTTTGTAAATTTCTTAGATTTTCTATAGATTATAAGATTATGTCATCTGAAAATAGACTTTTATTTTCTCTTTTTCTATGTAGATGTATTTTATTCATTTTTGTTGCCTAATTATTCTGGCTTTTCCTTCTAGTATAATGTTGAGTAGAATTGGGAAAAGCAGATGTCCTTGCCTTATTTCTGATTTTACTTGAGTATGAAGCTAAATATGAGTTTTTCATAGACACCCTTTGTTAAGTTGAAGAAATTTTCTTCTATTACTAGTTTGTTAATATTTTATCATAAAAAGCTGTTGAATTTTAGCAAATGTTTTCTGCGTCTACTTAGATGATCATATATTTTTGTCCTTTGTTAATATGGGGTATTGCATTGATTTTTGTGTAAAGAACTAACTTTGCATTCCTAGGATAATCTCATTTAATAATAATACATAATCCTTTTTTACATGTTGTTAAAATCAGTTCACTAAGATATAACTGAAAATTTATGGACTTATATTCATAAGGGAAGTTAATTTCTAGTTTTTTAAATGTCTTTTTCTGGTTTTTGTATCACAGTAATACTGGTCTCATATAATAATTTGGGAAGTGTTTTCTCCTCGGTTTTTTTTAAGTGTTTGTGAAGTATCAGTGTGAAGTTTTTTTTTTAAAGTTTGGTATAATTTAACATGAAGCTATGTGGTACTGAGGTTTTCTTGGTGGGAATTTTTTTGATTACTAATTCCATCTCTTTTGTTGTTGTTGTTGTTGTTATAACTCTATTCAGATTTTTATATTTTCTTGAGACAGTTTCAATAGTTCATATCTTTTTGGGAATTTTCCCACTTTTTATGGGTTATTTAAATTGTTAGCATGTAACTGTTCATAGTGTTCCCTTATAATTCCTTTTATTTCTATAAATTCAGTAGAAATATCTTTTACTTCATGCCTTATTTTAATAATTTGATTTTTTTTCTCTTTCTCCTATTCAGTTCAGATAGTGGTTTATTAATATTGATCTTTTCAAAGAAGTTCTTTTGGTTTTGTTGATTTTCTCTATCATTTTTCTATTTTGTATTTTATTTATTTACATTAAGATCTTTATTATTTTTTTATTCTGCATGTTTTCTGTTATTCCTTCTCTTTCTAATTTACTTAGTTGTGAAGGTAAGTTATTAAATTAACAGATTTTTTATTTTTTAACATAGGCATTTGCAGCTATAAATCCTTTCTATGCATTGTTTTAGCTTCATCCCAAATATTTTATCATTGTTTTCATTCATCTCTAAGTATTTTCTATTTTTCTCTGTGATTTGTCCTTGGACCTATTGACAACTGAGAAGTATGTAGTTTAATTTTCACATAATTTCTCATTTCCTTCTGATATTGAACTGCTATATAAATTTTTTTTATTGTTCTCAGATAAATTATTTTCTATAATTTCAATCCTTTTAAATTTATTTAGATTCGTTTTATGGTTTAACATATGTTCTATTTTGGAGCATGTTCTGTGTAAACCTAAGAAGGATATTTATTCTGTTGCTATTAGGTAGTGTGTTCTATAGATGTCTATTAGGTTCAGTTCATTGATAGTTTTTTAAATCTTCTATTTTCTTGTGGAAATTGTTTTATTCTATTTGTTATTAAAAGTGGGATATTAAAGTCTCTAATTATTATTATTAATACAATGCCTATTTGTCCATTCGATTTTGTCTGTTTTGTTTCATGCACTTTGGGTTAGAGATATATACATTTATACTTGTTATGTTTCCCTGATGAATTGGACCTTTCATCCTAATTAAATATCCTCTTTTGTTGCTAGTAACAATTTTTGTCTTAAAGCCTATTTTGTCTGACATTAGCATAGTCACCCTAGTTTTCTTCTTGTTATTGTTTATTCGGTATATCTTTTTCCATTCTTTTCTTTTAACTTATTTGAATCTATCTATAAATAATGTAGTTGAATTTTTTTTTAATCTATTTTGCCAATCTCTGTCTTTTAACTGGGCAGTTTAATCAATAGTAATTTAATGTGTTCACTGTGAAGATAAGACTTACATCTGTCATTTTGATATTTGTTTTCTATATATCCTATGTCTTCTTTTTGTTCATCAATTACCACATTCTTTTTATGTTAGTGTCCCATTTTAATTCCCTTGTAATTTATTTTACTATATATTTTACATTATTTTTTAAAGGTTGTTCTGAAGATTACTATTAATGTTAATTTATAACAACGTAATCCAGATTAAGACCAACCTATTTGAAATATTATATAAAATAATTCTGCTCTACAGGTCCTTTACTTCTATTCTTCTTTTTACTCTTTTTTTTTATCATACTAGTTTCATATTTATACATTGTGTGCCCAACAACTTAATGTTAGATTTATTGCATTATCCAGAGGTCTTTTAAATCAGAAAGAAAAAAAGAAATTATGAGCAAAAAAATAAACAACAATATTATTCTACCTTGTATGTTTACTCAAGTATTTAGCTTTACTGGTGCTCTTTATCTTCTTGCTTGGATTTGAGTTACTCCTTCATGTCCTTTTATTTCAGCCTGAAGTACTGCCTTGAGTATACCTTGTAGGCTTACATTTCAGAAAAATTTTTTCTTTTTTGTTTATTGCCTTTTAAGAAGACATTTTCTCTCTCTCTTTCTTTCTCTTTCTCATTCTCTTGATGCTTTCAAGATTTTGCCATTGTATTTGTCTTTTAGCAATTATATTCCGACATATTTGTATATTGATTGCTTTGAATTTAGACTATATGTCATTGAGCTTCTTAAATGTGTAGGTCAATGTTTTTTCATCACATTTGGGAGGTTTTCAGCCAGAATTTCTTTGATTTTTTTTTGTCATTTTATGGCTCTTCTTTCTATCTGGGACCCTAATTATGTATATGTTGGTATATTTGTTAATATTTCATAGAGCTCTGAAGCTCTGCTATTTTTTCTTTTCTTAAATTTTTTTTTTATTTCTGCATCCTCATTAAATAACTTCAATTGGCCCTTTTTTAATTTTGCTGTCTTTCTTCTGCCAGTTCTGGCTTCTAATACATTTTTAAAAATTTTTTCAGTTATTATACTTTTTCAACTCAGAATTTCTATTTAGTTCTTTCACATAATTTCTTATATTTTTATATTTCTTATTTTATGAGACATAATTCTCATACTTTTCTTTAATCTTTAGATGAGGATTCTTTTATCTCTTTTAACATATATAAAATAGCTATATTTTATTTTTCACTTTTGTTCATAAGTCCAATATCTTAGCTTCCTAAGGGCAACTTTCTACTTATTACATTTTTCTCCATTGTATGGGCCATATATTTTTGGTTTTCTGAATGTCTCATAATTTTTTTGTTGTTGTTCAAAATGAGATGTTAAATTATATAATATGGCAACTCTGAAATTCAGATTATTCTCCCTCACCAGTGGTTGTTGTTGCTATTGTTGGTTGTAGTTCTTTTTACATTTGTTTAATGACTATAAAGAACTAATTGTCTAAAGTCTATATTCTTTAGAATATTTGGCCACTGGAGTCTCTGTTCACTACTTCTGGTGTCCTACTCATTACTTCCATGATCACCTTTCCAAGTCTTTGCTGATACATCTAGGCTCCAATGTTTTTCGAAGTTTCACAGAGAATTTTACTTTGTTTATTATCACTTTAAGTTTGAATATTCAGCAAGAAAGTTCCCTTGGCTTAAATTGTTATAAATGTTAATAGTTCATTTCTCTCTGCTTTTATACTTGCAGTCTTTTTCCCAAAGAATTCAGATCAGCAATGCAATACCAAGTTATTTCTCATGGAAGAAGTCTTTATTATTTTGCTTGTTAAATTAGCCTTTGTCAGGATCACTCTAGTCCTTTAAACATAATTAAAGGAGTTGAACTTCACAAGGAAGACTTTCGGATTCCTCATCTAGCCTTTACCCAAGAGGTTACTCTTACATCTCAATATATTTCTATATTAAATTACTAAATTAGAGAGAGAAATTAGTCTGTTCATCCCAAAAGTACACATTGCACTAAAATTTTAAATGTATAGCAGTAGAAAGTTGTACTTCCACCAGCTGAAGCTCCATGTTCTTCAGCAAACCCCAAATTCTATTACATGTAGTATATTCATATAACAATATTTGAAGAGATTAAGACTGATACGAGATACATAATCATACTAAATCATAAAGAAAATAATCACAGATATTATAGCTGTGTGTTTTGTGAAGTTTTCAGTATTAATAAGTAAAGTGATTGTTTTTGTGTGTGTGTTTGTGCATGTTTTCTTTGTTTTGTTTTATTTTATGTGGATTTTTTTGTATTTTCTTTTTTTTCCCCAATAAATTTATGCTACTCTTGAAGGTGAAGTATTAAAATTGAAAATATATATACCTATAAACATATTCATTCTATTTTTTGTGGTGAATGTTTTGAACGGCAGAAGTGATGGTATGTGATTTCTGAAACTAAGGCGTATGTAAGTATTATGCATTTATACATAGTTCTTTAGGCATGTTCATGCTTGGAATCCAGATGCTATGCATAAAAAAAGCTCAGGTGGCCCAAGGAGAAGCCACATAAAGAGAAACCAAGGCCCTGACCCACAGCACCAACTAAGATCCCAGGTGACAGCCTGCATTAACATGTCCATCAGGTGAGGCAGCCATCTCCAAAATCGATCCTCAAGGCCCCAGTTGAATAGAAAGTTTATTTTTGTAGAGCATTGGCCAAATTGATGATTTGTAAATAAAATAATTATTGTTATTTTAAGACACCCAGTATGGGTTTGTCTTGAAGAGCTTTGTGGGTGTGGCTTTTGTGTAATAGAGTGGATTATAAATTATCACATTAGAAAACGATAATGCATTTTATAAAATTTATACCAAATGGGCTTAAAGGATAGAAATTGTACAAAGTGCAAAAATACCTTCAGATCCCAAATTTCTATAGATAGAAAGCAGAGTGGAAAACAGCTCACTTATAAACATATACTTTTTGTGGACTGGGAAGATCATGTTAGAGTAAAAAACCAAAATCTCAGAGTAAAATCTGTGTCCACAGAAAACAATCTCTCAAGAGCACAACTGAGCTCTAAATCAAGTCACCATTATCACCAGCAAGGATTGTTAGGAAAGAGTAATTATTCTATTTTCTTCTGTTTCTCACAGTAAAAAACAAATAAACAAACAAAAAAAACTCCGCAACTTATTTAAACTAAAGACAAAATCAATACACACATTTTCACAAATATTTTTCACATTTTTGAATGACAGTGTCCATAGCAGTTACCCTAAGTCCTTTCTCACCACTGAATGTTACATTTGTAGGGAAGAAAATTTGTCTCATTAGACCTTCAGATTGAGAGGAATAAGATAAAGGGCCTCAACTGTACCTGAACTTGAATTAGGTAAATGGATCTTAGATTGGAACTGATGTCATAATGGCATGAGACTTGAGTCCCACTGGAGAGGTGAATGTAGTTTGTATGTGGAAGTGATGTAAATTGTTGTAATCAGTAGACTGTGGCAGATTAAATTTTTCCAAGATGGTCATCCAGGTTCTTGGTGGGTATTTTTGACTCTCACAACCTCTACTATAAGAAAGAAGTGAAGGTACATGAAATCAGAG
Source organism: Macroglossus sobrinus (assembly GCA_004027375.1). Classification (NCBI taxonomy): domain Eukaryota; kingdom Metazoa; phylum Chordata; class Mammalia; order Chiroptera; family Pteropodidae; genus Macroglossus; species Macroglossus sobrinus. The sequence goes on along the minus strand of PVKZ01002557.1, from coordinate 111,833 downwards.
GTAAGATTATAAATGTGCCATAAACTTTTGTCTTTTGTTTGGGGATGCTTGCACTTAAAAAAACAGCCAGAATTCTATAAAGAAACCCAAATAAACCATGGAAAAAGTGTTCATTTCCAATGTAGCAACACTGTGAGGCCACATATAGAAATTCTGACCAACTCAGCTGAGTCCTCAGCTGACATCTAGCACCAGCTTTTAGCCATGTGCGTGATGGTATCTCCAGATGGTTATAATAAAGGCTGAATCAGCACCAGCCTTTGAGTTTTCCCAGATGAAAGTCCCAGACATAGTGAAATAGAAGAAAGCCGTCTACACTCTTCTCTCTCTCTCTCAATTTCTGACCCATAGATTTTAGGAATGTAATGAAATGATTGTTTTACACTTCTAAGTTTGCTGTTGATTGTTATACAGCACTAGTCTCTTGAGCACCTTGCCTTATCTGTGTCTTTGCAGCTGTTATTATTACACACCCTTCCAAATAAAAATAGATTTTTATATTTACAATAGAGATAATCTTTTTACAGCCAGCAATGTAAGAGTAAAGCAATCACTTATGAGTAAAAATCACTGGTAAAAATCCTTGATTTAAAACACAAGGAGGAGGGCAGTGAACACACAATGCAATATTTATATACTTTACTGTTGAATTGTACACCTGAAACTTACTGGATTCTTTAACCAATGTCACCATAAAAAAACAAATAAACAAACAAACAAGGAAGAATGGTTAAGAGAAGAAATAATAGGGTAACAAAAAAACAGCTAAAAGTAAAGAAGGAAGCTGGGGATTTAACGTCTGGGGGGATTCTAGCTTCCTCAGCAATCTCTAAAACATTTTCAAACTCTTCAGTATTCATTGGAATGGTATAAAGAACAATTCATTATTTAGCTTTAGGTCACAGTACTATTTCTATCCAGCTGAACTGTTATACTTCACATATATATGTACACACACATTTTCTGCTTATTTACTGCATTATTCTGACAACTACCTCTACTACATACACTATATCCTACTAAAAAAAGGCAAAGACAAGCTAAGAACTGCAGATGGTATTGAGTACTCCCCCTAAATACTAGCAATCTAGTTGAGAAACAAGCACAGTTACACATGGAGAAAAAGATAACTTCATATTAAAAGTATATTGAGAAGAAAGTGCAGGGAACTGGATTGGTGGAACTTAGAAAAAATTCATTGTGGCAGAAGCTTAAAAAAAATCAATAAAAATCCAGACTATAAATAAAAAACCTGAGACATCTTGATTTAAATGTAGATGGACATGATTAAAACTCTGTAGGCAGCTGCCCTAGACACAACCTGGAAGCCCAGAGACTCACAGATCTATGAGGAACACAGTTTAAAAACCAAACTCACTGGGTTAAACAATTTATATAGCCCTGTCCTGCTCCAATAATCACTCCAATGGGCAATTACTAATATACAGGGGAATAGGTTGAAGTGCACATGAATCTGGGTGAAGTCTTGCAACTGAGCAGAATGGTCATAAGAATGCTTAATATGCTTTGAATAAGCTAATTGAAAAACCTTATAAGTTCCAAAACACATGTTAATCTGCTTCATGATAGTTCTCATTGGTGAATAGTGCACATTAGAAATGTTACAAATGACATTAAACCCAGCAGGGATCTCAAAGGATAAGTCATTTTTAACCAATCTCAGTTTCTTCTCTGACAGATTTAACATACTGCTGTGACAAGGGGTCAATAGACAGAGCCAAAGCTAGTTATCATAGTCCCCTGTGACATTATAGTCTAAAACAGGAACTAGGTGGAAGAATTGGCAAGTAGAGTAGAATACAATGCAATAATCACTCAAATGGTGCTGGTTAACAGAGTTCTGTCAATCTTGTATTTCTGAACATCTGTGTCAGGGCTGCAACTTCCTCCTTGTCCTGTCCTAGTCAGTGATTTAGATGACTAAACATAAATATGTGAAAAAGACAGACAAATTTGCTAGATGACAGATTGAGGATCCCAAAAGTCCTTAATAGGCTGAGATGATTCCAATAATATGTAATTTAACAAAAATAAATCATTTAACCTATTGAAGCCAGTTACTATAAAGACTAGCACAGATCTATGTTAGCAGAGACACATGTAAAGATTATTATAGATGATAACTATTAAGAACAATAAATTTAGTGTAAATTAGCATTGTGCTATGGTCACACCAAAACTATTTTTTGGTTTTCATGTACAATTTGGAATGATTCTTAAGATGCAGCAAAGTATAAATAGTTTTGTAACAGAAGTTATATACTGATATTCACATAATAAATTAATAGTATTTATAAAACATAATCTTGTACAGATATGAAAATTCAATAAACAAAGCTATATGCAACAGTTTAATAAATCTCTGGAATATAATATTTAGTAAAAAAATCAAATTATAGAAAAATAAAACATAATTCTATTTATACAGGTTATCAAAATTATCACAAATGTAATATATTTTTAAAAGTGTAGGTATTTACATATTTAAAAAAAGAAAATGATAATCACATACTAAAGGGCTATTGATGCTTCTGCGTGAGGATGGAGTGAAAAGTATTACAGAGGGAAGCCCATATTAAATGCAAAGAAGTGTTTTTTTAACGTGTGTGTTTGATAAATGAGACATTATTTGAGTTAGGTTTGATTCTCTAGTGCTTTTCAAGCACATGATTATATGATCTGTCAATAGAAACAAGTTTAAGTTATTTTCTCCCAGTTTGTATATATTTGATTTTTAGCTATTGTCCCAACTCATACAATGTTGATAGTAGTAGAAATATCTTGTATTTATTTCTAATCTTAGGGATGTTGGAAAAGAATTAGATATCAATGTGAACCCATGAGCTAGATATAAAAATGAGTAAAAATATTTTTGAGTGTATATATATGTATGTATGTGTGCATGCACAAACATACGTGTATGTTTACAAGCTATGTATACTAAAGCACCAAGAAAAAATAAAATCTGCATAATAAGAGCATGCTTAATGTCCTAATCTTGGTTTCCAAACCAATATCAAATAAAAGGAACAGGGGCTCTTCAGAGAAATGATTGAAAGTCTAGGTCATTGTCCTAGAAAGTAAAACGTTTTCAAAGACTTATGGGACATATTATATGATATAAGTGGCCAGTTTGAAGAGGCTCTCACTGGCCAAATACATACACACATACATACATACAAATATACACACATACATACGCACACACACATGCTAAGATTTCTATATATATCTAAGTATATATGTGTATATATATATAAGTATTTGTATATATGCACATGTATATACATATGCATATATAATCTAAAATATATATACCTAAGAATATATGTATATATGTATGTAAATATGCATGTATATATAGCTACATACATAGACATAAATATATAGAGAGAAATAGAGAAAGCTTCTCTCAGCCATAAAGATAAAGGACAAATGTAAAGGAAATGATAGAATTAGAAAATCAATACTTGACAAGTGTCATAATAATAATTCAAACAGGAGTCATTAATGGATATAGACACTAGTGAATGAAAGTTTGGGGACTAACAAGATATTTATATATAGTCTCTAAATATCTCAAGTTATATATAAATTACAAAGAGCAAAATACTAACTTCACAGTGGAGAAAACTGGCAGATACCACTTTAACCAAGTGATCAAAGTTAGCATTGCCAGCTATAACAATTAGCAGCATGTGTGTCCCAACATGAAGCACTGAGAACTCAGCCTCTTAATGTATTTTTAAAGCTCAATCTCCATAATCTGAATCTATCCATGAGAAAATATTAGACAAGCCAAAATCAGGAGATATTCTGAAAACAACAGTCCTGTTTTGTTCAGACATATAAGGCATGAAATACAAAGATGGACTCAGGAACTGTTGCAGATTAAAACAGACTATACAAGATGTAATTAGGATACATGATGAAATCAAAATAGAGTCTACAGGTGTATAGATATTAACTTCTTAATTTTGATAATTTTTCTGCAGTTAATTTAGATATTTTTGTTTGTTTTAAGGGAAAACACACTGATCTATGATAAACTTGAATCTTGCATCATGTTTGCAACTTAAACAGCCCAAAGAAGAAATAGAGAGGGAAAGAGAGAAAGAGATGCAGGGGGAAGGGAGGGAGGGAAGGAAGAAGAGAGAGAGAGAGAGGTGAGAGAGAGGGGGCAAATATAATGAAATGTAACTATTTGGAGAAATCTGAATGCAAGAATTCCACAGATTTTGTACCATTTTTGTGATTTTTTTGGTTAGTCTGAAATAATATCAAGATAATTTAAAAATAAAATACATTCAGATTTGTTCATATTTATGAGACTAGGTTTCTTCTACTCTATATTCGGCTTCTGATAGTGTTTTGGGGTGAGGTCCTTTTATAAAATCCTTTCGCTGATCATACATCTTCATTCAGATTCTCGTTAGTATCTCTCCTAAGTTTTTCCAAATCAATACCTCGAAATCTATATACTGCAAAAGCATATATCTATCCTTGCTGGAACTAGGAGTAGAGTGAAAGCAAATAGACATATTATGGTTTGAAAACATTTTGAAAACTTTTTTTTTGGACATCTCTTTAGGCACATATTTACAAACTATTTTTGGGTCTATATGAAATAGTTGAGGCTGCCTGATATAAGATCGTCTTTAAGAAAGTAAAATAAAATTTTGATGTATATGTATAATGCACAATTCTATATTGTTTATGTGTGTCACTATCTGATCCAATTCAAATATATTTGATTGATTTTACTATGTCACAATCACCTAGTTTAAAATAATATGTGAAGATTGTGGGGCTCTTCCATTTCGTTTGGAGAGAAAGTCAGTAGTATATTTCCATGACATAAGAGGGAAATTCAAGTGGAATGATTCAATTAAGAAATACCTTGTCTAGTACAGGTTAAGTAATAATTGAGTAAATATTCTAATCCTCATTTTCTTCATCTTTTATATGGAGATAATATCTACTTATGTTCACCTTTAAATGGGCTTTCCCCATGAAAAAAAAAGCGGGGCTGAACATGGAGTGTTTTGAGAGTGAGAAGCTTAGTGAGTCTGATGTGAAGTGAATATATGAAATAAGCATCACCCATTCTTTCAATCACTCAACAAATAATTACTGTGTTGAACTTAGTACCACACAAGGTGCTAGACTCTGCTTTTACACAAAGCATACACAATCACTGCCCTCATTGAGCTTACTGCCAGTGAGAGAAAATAATAACCATAACAATAAATGAAATGTCAGATATATGAATACTTTGTTAAAAATTACAAAGATGATAAATGCCATGAATATAAAAAAAAACTTTCATGAAATAAAGACAATATTGTCAGGAAGGTCTGGTGTCACTGCAGAATGTTCTACATGCCAGATATAGAACTTAAGATTTGAGGGACATGTAATTGGGGTCTTTTTAGAATCCTAGTAGGACAGCAATTCTTACAGGCTTTAGTGTCTTCTATGAAATAAGAGATTTGAAGTGATTTCCCCAAGTGCCTCCAGCTCTGGCATCCTATGGTTTTAGCACAAATAATCATGCATGAAAGACTCTGGCTGGAGGTGGAGATGGAAGTGCATCCGATGTGGATTCTGTTGATAGGCAGTTGTGGCAGTAACACTGGAGCATGTGCCAGAATGCTAGGAATCAGCTGTCTGTGGGGACAATGCCAAGAGACTGAATGAGAAGATTTATGAGGCTCAAACAAGACCAGGTAAATAGAAGTTCTTCGAAAATATAATGGCCTATAAAAGTATGTCATTATTGACAAGCTGACCCTCTTGCAGTGCACACATACATGAGCTTCTTAGAGCTTTCTAACTGTGAAGGCCTTTATAAAAGTGAAGAGTTCTTTATAAGAGAACAAAAATAGTTCATGATACTGTGTTAAGTCAGCAAGCTCAGTTGTTATGAGTGGGCTTAGTCCTCTAGACCAAAATTCTCAAGGGCCAGAGGCATATCAGAATCTTCAGCGTAGTACAAATTTCCAATATTGTTTGAAAAGTATATTCTATTTTATTATTTCTTAATTTATTTATGGTAATTTATATTTTTATAGTGGTTATTTTATTAAATATTATTTTAGAATAATTCTAATTTCAACCAAATATAATTATAATCTTTTTTGGAGTTTGACAAACTTTAAAAACTAGCATTATTGAGGTAAAATTGTCATATAGTAAACTGCACATATTTAAATGTAAAATTTTATAAATTTTGACATATATATGCACCTGTAGAACTATCACCACAAGCAAAATAATGAACATATTAATTACTTCCAAAAGTGTTCTGGTGCCTCTTTGTAATCTCTTTCTTACTTTCTCTCTCCTCATCCCCAGATGATCACTGGTGTGCTTTCTGTCAATACATATTAGTTTGCATTTTCAGATTTCATGTAGATGAAATCATATAGTATGACTTCTTATTTTATCTGGCTTATTTTCTCTCAGCATAATTATTTTGAGATAGATTTATCAGTGTTGTTTTAAATATTAACAATTCATTCCTTTTATGCCACTGAGAAGTATTTCATTGTATGTATAGCACAATTTGTTTGTCTATTTACAAGATGAAGAATTTATATTGTTCAATAGTTTAGCTATTACAAGTAAACCTGCTCTATGTGTATACATTTTTGTAAGGCATACACTTTCTTTTCTCTTAGGTAACTACCCAGGAGTGGAAAGGCCAGATCATATGATAGGTATATGTTTAATTTTTTAAGATACTGATAAATTGTTTACCAAAGTAGTTGGACCATTTTACTCTTCCCTCCAGAAGTGCATGTATTATTTTACCTCCTCACCAGCAAATGGTATGGTCAGTTTTTGCATTTCATTTTCCTAATGACTAATGATGTTGACCACTTTTTCAAGTTATTTACCATCTGAATAACTTTTGAAATATCTATTCAAATCTTTTGTTCATTTTTATTGGGTTATTTATTTCTTATTATTGCACTTTTAAACTCCTTAAAATACGCATTCTGGATATGAGTTCTTTATCTTCTATGTTATTTCAAATTATTTCTTCCAGTCTATGGCTTGTATTTTCATATGCATAGCAGTGCCTTTCAAACAGTAACTATTTTAAATTTTGATTAATTTCAGTTTATCACTGTGTTTCTTTAAGGTTTATGGGTTTTGTGTCCATATAAGAAATATTTGTCTAACCTAAGTTTCTGAAGCTTTTCTTTGTATTTTCTTCAGGAATATATTCTTTTAGATGTTACATTTAATTTTATGATCCATTTTGAGTTTATTTTTGTAGACGGGGATAAAAAAAGCATCAATGTTCTTTTTTTTTTTTACAGAGATAAACTATTTTTTCCAGCTCCATTTATTGATAATACTTTATTTTGAAATTTTAAGCAACATTAATAAAATTTATTGCTTTTGTATTTGTTTATCAAAATGAGGAAGGGGTAAAAAGTGGTAATATGCACAAGTCTGGCTTATGAAAGAAACTTTCAGTGACATGTCACTGCTTACTAACATTCAAAACTAAATGAAAAAAGGGCCACTGGCCACTAAGCTACAGACTGAGAAAGAAGGAATATTTTTTTTCTCAGTTGTAGCACAGATTGCCTATTTGTTTAAAAATCGACATTTCTAAATTGCCCAGATCTAATGTACTATTAATTAGGTAAATATTACATATATTTTGGTTTGATAAACTATCATAGTAAAACTGCAATTATTATGTTTGTTAGTTTCTTTTGTTAATTCATTTATTCAACCAAAAAAAAACCAAAAAACAAAAAACACATCATTATATGCCTAGCAGGCACTGGGTTAGAAAGATGGTTTTAAACAGCACAGCCTCTGGGAGTACAGGAATTGAGGTTGAGGGACGTGGCTCAAATCAACCTGTCTAGAAAGTGCAGATGACCTCTAGAATAGATACAAGATTTAAACAAGATAGTGCATACATGGCTTGGTATGGTACCTGACACAGTCAGAATTCAACCTGGGGAAGTTATATTTATCTCAATAATAACATAAAGCTTCTTATAGCTTTAATAGTTTTCAAAGGTATTATATATCTTAATAGGGTCTCTGGAAAAAAACATAGTACAAGAGAAAAAAATAACTAGAATGCCATAGTAAATAAAATGTTTAAAATGAACATTATCTTCCCAGCTAGAAGTAATAACCTTAACTATGGAATCTTTAATCTGCCTGGCTGGCAGATTAAAAGGAGGAGTCCACAGCTATATTATTGATGTTCTGGGATGAGCTCATTAAATACATCATAGATTGATTTTTGAATTTGATCAGCAGAATAGAAGACAATGGGAGCCTCGATATTGCAAGGTAAAAAAGAGCAAATTTTTATTTTAATAATTTTATTCTCAAAATGGCATTTAAGAAAGGATAGAAGACGTTCTTCTTCCCCCTTCACCTTAAGACACTATAAAATATTCAAAATTGAATAATGTATTCAATTGCTTTTAAAGAATTTCTACATTTTCTAAGTTTAATTAGACATAATATATGTGTGAATTGTTATGTATCTCTTACTTAAACTAGGGTATATACCAGACCTACCATTGTAAAGAACAGCAGAAATTTTTACACCTTGTACTCTTTAGTCTATTTTTAACATTTCTAGTGTCACAAGCAATAATTTTTGGGCAAGAATTGCTATTGGTATTGGAAATCTCCTTTATAGATATCAGATTAATAATAATAATAATAATAGTAATAATAATAATAGAGTTTTGAATGCATTTATAATTTAAACTCACAATAATTCTATAATATAGGTAGTTATTTATCATATCTATGGAAAGAAACTGAAAAATTGGATAATTTAATTAACTTACTTGATTATCACAAAGTAACAAAACCCGTAATCAGAACTAGGAACTGCATTAACAGAACACTTATGTTCAACAACCCTGCTAGCTGAAAGATATCAGTTAAGGACTATATCAAGCTTGAGAATAGTTAAATAGAGAAAATCAAAGCAGACCAGCAGGGCATGTATGTTAAACATGATAAGTGGTGTGATGTGGTGTGATGTGGTGTGGTAGGCAGTCTCTGTTTGAAAATTACTAATTTTAAAAAATTTTATTTTATTATTAGTTTCAAATATACAGTACATTATTTAGATATTTATATATTTTATGAATTGGTCCTCCAAAATTCTATCTTTTTTCAAAAAATTACTAATTTTTAATAGTTCCTCAAAAAGTGTGGTCAATCTTCATGATATAAAATGAATACCATTTTACATTATCATCATTCTGAGTCCTTGGAGTTAGAAAAATTACTAAGTCGCAATAGTAACTTGCGACTATTACCCTTTTCTCAGCATTGACATTTTAAAATATTGATAGAGAAGAATTGGTTCTTTATCTAGTAAGTCCCTAGAAGTTGTTCTGTTTCCCTCAGTGCTCTCTCTTCCTTACAACGTATCATCTGATATTGTGGAGGCATTTGCTGGCATGTTCATGGTTTAGCCAGAAACACATTTTCCACCAATAGACTGGCCATTCAAAAGGTATTAGAAGTGAAGTCAGAGTGTTCTAGCTTAAAAGTCAGTAGAGGCTCTTTTAGATAAATTCTTCACATGGTCTTCTCTAGGCTGCTGTTAACACAGGCTCTACAGAATTCTGCAGCATTTACCTCTCAAGCTTTATTCTTGGCAGTTTCTCTGGCTCTGTTTCAAACTGTGAAATCCTTTATAATTTATATGATTCCTTGGGCTCTAACATCTCATTATGACATCTATCTGGATACTGCAACTTTGGCCTGTGGTGATACATGGTAAAAGACTCACTTCCAAGCTTTGTGAATCACATTATTTAAGAGCCTGATGCTGTCAACATTAATACATAGTACCTCAGTGCAATGGGAAGTAGGGGCCACTCTTTCTCAAAACTAGGTCATATTTGAAAATTCATCCTTAGTGTTTGCAATTAATATAGCCCATTCACAACCATCTGGATAACACTCTATAATGTTCTCTGAGGCAAAATATTCTTACAAAATTATTTGTGCAAAATAGCACAACACAGCTTTTATGTTATAAAAGGCTGTCTTAGTAGTAATGTGCTCCTCTAAATAACAAATATAAGTAGGTGAAAGTATAAGTAAGTTTTTTTCTCATTTCATCTCTCTCTCTCATCTTTGGAAAGTATATATGGAGTCTGAATCATAACTGTCATCTTAATAATGCAGTGATGAGTTATACATTACCATCATTCCTAATATTCTACTCCCTCTGATCAGTGCACTATAGCTATATTTATTGCTGCATATAATTGAATTTGGTCAATAATATATGGATGGAAATATGTCACTTCCAGGATGAGGCAGTGGAAAATCCCTGTGCCACTCTCTGTTTCTTTTTCCCTCTGAACTGGGGACCATGGAAGCATTGTGCTGAGATGGCTGAACCGGTAGATCAAAGTGGCTTAGATTGTTTTGTCATTACTTGGAGAGCTGCCACAGAGAGATTCACTTGGATGCACAGCGGACTTGATAAGACCGAAATACATTTTGATTGTATTGAGTCTCTGAGGTATAAGCATTCTTAAATATCACAGCATCTTCTTGCCTATCTTAAATAAGAGCAGTAAGCATAAGAATGAAGGTTTATGCACTAAAGATAGTATAGCAAAAATATTGAAATAGTCCTGTTTCTAAAAACATTATTGGGCTTCCAAACTTCTGGGAAACAAACAAAACAAAATAAAACCTATTAGTTAAGTGGCTTAGTTGCTTTTGTTTTGATTTGTTATATTTTATATATTTAACTGAAAGTACTACAAACTAATTATATGTATACAAATTTACACAAGCTATCTTTTCATGTTACAATATAATACATAAAAGTTTATCTCATTATTCACTTGCTCTTGAACTGCTGAATGTGGCTGTCTTCACTTTATTGATGACCCAGACAAATAACTTGACTCTGAATTACTATTAGAGGATACACTGGGTTCGATGAACCTGACCATATCACTGAAATTCAAGAAATCTTTTCTTATTTCTCAGTATAATCTTTCTTGTTTTAAAAATAGCTTCACTTTATTTTTATTTTTTTTCAGTATGATGAAAGCATGGAGAACAATTGTTCAACATCTGAAAACTCTGCACCTATTTGAAGAATAGGCTATTCTGCAATGTGGAAAAATTCTACACTCTACTCTCTTTTATGTCAGACTTATATGTGCTTTGTTATTTTCACTGGATAAATATAAGAACTATCAAAGTACAAACTTGCAAAACAAAATAAATAGTTCGTTTCTTTCTTTCCTGTCTCAAATCCAACAGCTTTCCAGATTTAGTTTCCATTTATTAGAAAAGATTAAAATTACTTTTTGGAATTTTTTAGCACTCTTTTATAAACCTGATGAACAGGTGTAATTGTGTTCAGTAGATCAATTTATTCATTGCACCATGCCCTGAAAATATGGTAGGGTTAGCAAATACCAGCAAATAGCCTGGTTGTTTAATTATATCAGGTAAATCTATGCTTTTTGATAGAAGTAATTTATTCAAAATAAAATAATAAATCTTACACTCTATCTAATTAGTTAGATTTTCTTCCCCCAAACTCAAATTTCAAATTAATGAGCATAAATTCACCACCTATACACCCTATCGATAGAATCTTATCAACATAATGCATGTTAGCACCTATATTATTAAAATTCTACCTAAAATAATTATTTTAGGCTTTGGTAGAATTTTAATAATATAGGTGCATAAATAACCATTTAACATTAATTGTAACACAAATTTTTCCTTGTGATAGAAAATTTCTCATTATTTTATTTTCACTTCTACAAACAAGAGTATCTTGAAGTATTCTAATCAATCATGTGTACATCAGTGTAATATTTGACCATGTTTTAATTATTGAGATGCAAAGTGTACATTTATCTTTTTCTTGACTATTATCTTTTATAGTAAATAAGCACTGCACAAAATGCAATACATTCTATTCAGTTCAACAAATATATTGAGAATTGACTAGTGACCAGTACTGGGATTTTTAATGTTCCCCAGGTAATCCTGATATTGTCATCACATAACTAGGTCCATTGAACTCTTCAATTTAATTAAGTTAACCGAATCACTTTTATGGGAATTTATTCTTCTTCACTACTGCAAGTCTGTGGACTTCTCAAGAACAGTAGTGATCCCTTTACAAACATGGTATCTTACTCAGTTTCTTTTTGTAGTAGGAGTCTAGAAAGTGTTTGTTGAAAAAATAATAAATCAATATCTTTTTATGTTAGTATCTAAATGATAAGGAGGAATTTTTAAAAAAGGAACAGGCTAAGGGGCATGGTTAATGATCTCAATTTCCAGAGATAGCTATTTAGATCAAGGAGGTAAATTTCAAAGGTACAAGTAAGAAAATATTTTAAATATAATTCTCCAAGAATGTGATGGCCTTGATATTGAGCATTGACTTGTGTGTTGAGCAAACTCTACAGCCAGAATTTTTTTTTAATATTCCTCCAATCAAACAACAAACTTGAGAACATGAGTTAATATTTATTTATTTACCTTAAGGAAATAATTATTTATTTACCTTAAGTAAAGATGAAAAGATCATTAGATATAAAGGGATTATGTTTACTTTGTTTATAAAGGTTAAATTTGGTGGCATAAATAAAATTTTAAAAAAAGATATATGTGTACTGATGGATGAATGGATAAAAAATGTGATATGTATAATTATATAATCATATACATATATTTATATACTTATATGCATATAATTATATGTACACATATATAATGGAATATTACTCAGCTGTAAAAAGAAAGAAATTCTACCATTTGTGACAACATAGATGGAACTCGAGGCATTAAGCTAAGCAAAAAAAAAAAAAAACCCAAAAACAAAAAAACAAAAACTTATAGAAATAGAGAAACAGAGAGTAGAATGGTGTTGGCCAGAGGCTGGCAGGAACATGGCAAGGGGTTGTTTAAAGGGCACAAACTTCCAAATAGAAGATGGATAAGTTCTGGGCCTTTAATGTACAGCATGCTAACTATGGTTAATAATACTGTATTAAATACTTGAAAGTTGCCAAGAGAATAAATCTTAAAACCAAAATAGTAATTACATGAAGTGATGAACGTGTTAACTAACCTTACTGTGATAATCATTTCACAATACATATATGTATAAAATCATCACATTGTATACCTTAAATTTACACAATGTTTTATGTCAATTATATCTTTATAAAGCTAGGGGTGCGTAACAACAAAAGGCATCACAAGGAAAAAAAAAAGCCTTAAATCATAATAATGGTTATCTTTGGAGAAAAGAAAAGAAAGAATAAAAAAGGTTTCTATTGTCCTGATAATGATTTACTTTTTATCATAGGTAGCACTTAATTGGTTGTTTACTTCATGATAATTTACCTGCATAATCACTATTTACATAGTTTTCTCTATAAATTAACAATTTCTAACATCTAAATTTTATTTTAAAAGAAGATATAGAGAATACATTTTTAAGACGAAAGATAATGAGTTCAGTTATGGTGGTGTCTAGTAAATCATTATTTATCCTTGGAGCTGAGGGAAATATGCTGTGTTAGAGGTTGAGATTTTTAAGTTTTCATAATATAATTCCATTGGGACTGATAAAATGGTTAAGAATTTATGATTAGGAAGCATGACCAGAACAAAAGTTTGGAATTCAGTTCGATATGCAATTAGTAAAAAAGGCCTTTTTTAAGCGCTATCCTCTGTGCATCTCCAAGATGAGTAGTTAGGTACAAAATTCAGCCATTTGATGGGAACAAGCCAACATCAAATTCAAGATTTAACTCTTGTCAATAAATCTTATAAATAGAGTTGTAGAATATACAGAAAGAGAAATTTCTTAAGTAGATGGGATTAGTAAACATTGCCACATTAGATGAATTTACCAAGATTCTCCAGTTGTTAACATTTTAGCATATCTTTCTTTTTCTACTTACAATTATTATTTTTAGAATATACTCCTACGTGAACACAGAACAGATATTATATTCAGAAAATATAGCATTGATAAAATACTATATGACTGTCTGTTCGTCCATCCATCCATCTGTCCATCCATCATTTATCTGTCTATCTATCTATCTATCATCTATCTATCTATCTATCTATCTATCTATCTATCTATCTATCTATCTATTCTATTATAGTTCATTTTCAATCTTCATAAATTTTTCTAGTTCTGTCTTTAATAAGAATTTTTTCTATCCAGGATCCAATAAGAACCACACATTTTATTTAGTGTTCATGTCTTTTTAGTCTCTTTTCATTTGCAATAATTTCAGCATTTTTTGTCTTTAAATGATTGTTGATTTTTAAGACAGTGTCATGTTTTCAGAGTATAAGCTTGTTTGTGTGTGTGTGTGTGTGTGTGTGTGTGTATAGGATAATTGTTTCATCATGACTACAATTCATTCAAGTTTTGCATTTTGGGCAAAATTATCATATTCTGACAGGTGACAATTTATATGAGTTTTGAAAGATGGAAAGAAACATTTATATAGAGAGATGAAGTGTGGCACATAAAACAGTTTAGAACTAGGGATTGAACCAAAGATTCTTAATCCTTATTCTAGCCTCTTTACCACTAAATATAGATGCTATGGACAGTTTATATATGGCCTGATATATTTTTAATCAATGTGAATTTATTAGAAATTAGATGTGTCAAGTGGAAAATTTGAACCATGCTTTCAAAAGATTTACTTAGTTACAATATTGTTAGAACTGGTTTTATGAAGAAAACATTCAACACTACTCCTGAATTAATTACAGATATAGGAAACCACTAATCTCACAGAAATTTAGTTTTAATCTTTAAGGTATGTTTTTTGGTAGGGTGAAAATTAAGAACTTTTGTCTTTGGAGCAAAGATGCTATATCCAGTATTAAAGCAGACCTCCATAGGTAATTATTAACACCTGTGCATTTGGAACATTTTACATGACTTGAACATGGCACTTTTACTGAATATTATAGAATATCCAGTACTCTACATGGAAGCATAAATAGTCACACTCTTGTAGACCATCTCCTTATGGAAGACAAAGTAAAGCCAGAGAAAGAATGATTTACCTAAATTTACAGAGCTAGAAAGTGGTAAAAGTTTACCTCTTATCATGAATTCTCAATACATTGTTCAACTGATGAATGCCTACAACATGCTCCCAGAAATCACAGTTTCTACTTCATGAATAGCTTCTTTCCATGACTATCACCTTGGTTGATTAGGCCTTTCACAGCTGGGCCTAAGTCTTCCAATGATAGTTTAGTAACAGAATGGGGAGTGCCAGAATGATTCACAACTTCTTTACCAGGCCCACTTTTAACTTCTTTTATTTTGAACTTCAAGTGTTTACTTACTAAAGTGGGCTGCACTGTAAAATTTTTTTCAGATCAGTGACAAGTTTCAAATGCCATAGATCACAAGAGAAATCATTTTTTTATGTGATTCATCAAATATGAACTTAGTAAGACTTTTATCAGCCATGTTTCTTATCTTTTAGCAGTATCGACTTGCCATGAAATGAGAGTAATTCAATTTTGAATTATATTATAAAACTGTAATTTTTATAGCTGTGCCTACTAGTTTTATAGTAGTTCAGGCCATGTCAGGGTTTTCATACTGAAGCTTTATATTTCCAAGTTTTAGAATCAGACACTTAAAAAAAATGACTTTTGAGACTGCATTGGCACCTGTGAAAAATCCACATCAGGCTTTTTACTCAAAGACACCCACATATATGGTCAAGTCTTCTGTTTAATAACTTTCATTATTAGATTTGCTATGAGAACTACTGATACATTTTTCTAAGGCTATGGACAAGTCCACTCTCAGGCTTGTTCAGCCTGGCATTAGGCAAAGACCACTATGTGGCGCTATAAATAGAAGGTAGAAGACGTGGTACAAGTCACCCAAGTACCTTATTATCTATATGACTATGAGCAGGTTACTTAATGTTGTTGAGACTCAAGTTAGTTAAAATTAAAAATGGAGGAAAATGTATTCTATATTCCTGAAGGCAGAAGAATGGACATTTTGAAGTCCGATGCTCCCTAATATGAGTTTAAGTTAAACGGAGGAGGCAGTTAATCCAATCCTCAGGATCAGGAAAGATTGCTGCCTTCATTGTATATTTGAGACACATAACAAGAAGATCTTTTCTTCAAATGTCCAATATAAGGCAGACACCCGACTTAAAACATATTTACTTAAATGATCTCCCTGATATATTGTAAATAAAATTCTTAGCCATTAATAACTTGGCATGAGTATTGGAGAAAGATCTATAATAAATAAACTTGAGAGGCCATGTACAGAAAATGGCCATAAAGGAAATTACTAGGAAATTACTAGGCACTGATGGAAAGCTCCTTGAGGTCAGAGAGAACAGTGAACTAAGAGAGTGAAAGGCAATGCTGAGTAAGTTGAGATGTCCTGCATAATCCTGCTCAAGGTTACTAGTACTCATCTATTTATACTTAGTTCCACTCCACACAAATTTAAGCCCCTTATCAGCAAGGCAATGTTTTGATATCATGGTGGGTTAAAATAAACAAAATGGTCTTTATGCACCCTGAAAATTTATGACTTAATTTCAAGGATGCTATGTGAATTTTTTCTTAAATAATTTTTTATTTTTCCAATTACAGTCGACAATATTGCATTAGTTTCAGGTGTACAACATAGTGATTGTACATATAATTTATGAATTAATCCAGTATCTGTCTGAAACCATACATATTATTAACTTAATTCCTATGCTATACTTTATATCCCCATGACTATTTTGTAACTACCAATTTGTACTTAATCCCTTCCCTATTCTTCCATTCCCCAACCATCTTCCCATGTGATACCATCAAAATGTTTTCTGTATCTATGAGTTTGTTTCTGTTTTGTTTGTTCATTTTATTTTATAGATTTCATGTATAAGTGAAATCATATGGCATTTTTCTTTCTCTGTCTGACTTACTCCACTTAGAATAACACCCTCTAGATCCATCCATGCTCTTGCAGGTAATGAGATTTCATTCTTTTTTTATGGCTGAGTAATAGTGCATTGTATACATGTACTACCTCTTCTTTATCTGTTCATCTATTGATGTATATCTAGATTACCTCCATATTTTGTCTATTGTAAATAATGCTGCAGTTATACATTGATTCATATGGCCCTTCTAAGTAGTATTTTGCATTTCTTCAGATAAATACTCAGAAGTAAAATTTCTGGGTTCTTCTTTGTCTCTTATTATATATAGCCTTTGTTTTAAAGTCTATTTTGTCTGGTGTAAGTACTACTACCTTAGCTTTTTTTTTGTAGTTTTCATTTTCATGAAATATTTTTTTCCATCCCTTTACTTTCAGTCTCTGTGTATGTCTTTTGATCTGAAGTGAGTCTCTTGTAGGCAGCATATGTAAGGTTTTATTTTTCTTATCCATTTCTTCCCTACCTTTTGATTGGAGCACCTAATTTCATTTTCATTTAAAGCACTTGTTGATAGATATGTAGTTATTGCCATTTTACTGTTTATTTTTTTAGCTTTTTTTTTCTTTTTTCTTCTTGAAGTCCCTCCAACATTCCCTGTAATACTGGTATGGTGGTAATGAACTACTTTAGCTTTTTCTTGTTTGGGAAGCTATTTATCTGTCCTTTGATTCTAAATGATAGCTTTGCTGGATAAAGTATCTTGGTTGTATGCCCTTGCTTTTCATCACAGAATATTTCTTGCCAATCCCTCTGGCTTGCAAAGTTTCTGTTGAGAAATCAGCTGATAGTCTCATGGGAGCTCTCTTGCAGGTAATTAAGTGCTTTTCTCTTGCTGCTTTTAGAATTCTCTCTTAGTCTTTAAATTATGGCATTCTAATTATGATGTGTCTTTGTGTGGGACTCTTTGGGTTCATCTTATTTGAGACTCTCTATGCTTCCTAGGCTTGTATGTGTAATTCCTTCATCAGGTTAGGAAACTTTTGCATCATTATTTCTTGAAACGGGTTTTCAATTCTTTGCTCTCTTCTTCTGGTATTCCTATAATGTAAATGTTGTTACACTTGATGTTGTCCCAGAGGCCCCTTAAACTAGCCTCATTTTTTTAAATTCTTTTTTCTTGTTGCTGTGCTGATTGGATGTTTTCTGCTACTTTACCTTTTAAATAAACCCTTGATTTGATCCACTGCTTTGTCTAATCCTCTGTTGATTTCTCCTAAGATGTTCTTCATTTCAGTTTTCGTATGTCTCATTTTTGACTTGTTCTTTTTTGTTTTCTTTTTTTTTTTCTATTTTCTATCTCTTTGTTAAAGTTATCACTAAGTTCCTCTACTTTTCCTCTAAGTTCATTGAGTATCCTTATAATCAGTGTTTTGAACTCTGCATCTAGTAGATTGCTTGTCTCCATTTTGTTTAGTTCTTTTTCTTTAGCTTTATTCTGTTATTTCATTTGGGATATTTCTTTGTCTCCTCATTTGGGCTGCCCCCCTGTCTTTGTTTCTATGTATTAGATAGAGCTGCTATCTTCCAGTCTCAGTAGAATGGCTTTATGTAGTAAGAGTTCTGTGGGACATAGACACACACTCTCCCCAGTCACCTGAGCTGGGTGCTCCAGGTGTGTCTTTTGTATGGATTGTGTGTTTTATTCTGTTGTAGTGGAGACTTGGTTGCTGTTTGCACCTAAAGGAGAGGGACTGACCCTCAGGCTAATTGGTTGTGTGAATGACCATGACTATAGTGAGGAAGCTGTTATGCAGGAGTTAACGCTATGGAGTAAAATTTGCTTTAGCAGGGCTCTGGCACCTGCCCAGTCTGCCCTTTGGGTGTGTCCTTTGTGGAGCTGTTTGGGTGGTTCTCTGGTGTGGTCCAAAGCTGACTGCTGGGAGTGTTGGTTCTGGGTCCTCTAGGGAGAGAATCATTTGCAGGTCAAGGTCAGCCAGTGCCTGTGTCCTTCTGAGGCCACTTGGTATGAGCTACAAAGTGATTTGCTGATGATTGCTACTTGTGCTAGTCTTAGAGGTAGCTATAAGAGGCTGAGCCACTAACAGAGGCCAGCTGCCATTAGGGCCAAACTTAGGGCTGCTTAGCAAGAGGAATAAGTCATGCCAAGGCCAGATACCACTTGTTAGGGATGTGAACCTTTAAGAGATTTTAGAAAAATTTGCAACATGAGCCAAGACAGTCTGTTTGTATGAAAAAGTCAGTGGTAGGGGCTTGGGTGGGCCCACATGTTGGGTAGAACAGGATCTCAGGGAATCTCTGGGGCAGGGTTAACCAGTGTTAGCCAGATTTGCTTGAGACTCAGACTTGGAGCCAACCTGTGCCTGAATGTGCAGGCTGTGTAAGTATGTGTATATGAGTGTGTGTGAGGGGGTTGCTCAGTTAAGAAACAATGGCATCTGTCAGAACTTCTATCTGAAAGAAAGCTACCCTCCAGCCCTTGTCCTGAATCCAGACAATTCAATATCTTCCCGCATGTCCCTAATACCTTTCAAGCTTCTGCCCCAGTGCCGGAGCTCAGAGCCAGTGAGTCTATCAGTAAGTAAATCTGTGTGTGAGCCATTTAAGAGGAATGCTTGGATTCCAGCAGCCCTTCGTCTTACTCACCTACAGTCTCTACTGATTTTCATAGCCAGAAATTGTGGGAATTTCTCTTCCTGGCACTGGAACCCTAGGTTGGGGAGCCTGGTGTGGGTATTGAGACCTCTTCCCCTCCAGTGCAGCTGAGATATTCTTTTTAATTTTTAGCCACCACATGTGTGTATGGGACCAGCTCATTCTGCATCTTTGCTCCTCCTATTAGACTTATGGCTTCTTCTGTGTGTCTTTAGTTGTAGGATTTCTGTTCAGCTAGACTTCAGGCAGCTCTCAATGATGGTTGTTCTGTAGTTTAGTTGTAATTTTGATAGTCATGAGGAAAGGAAAACACTTTATTTTTTCCACCATCCTGATATAAATTCTCGTTAACATTAACAGTTTCTGTTTTCTGCCTTTACTAAGTGGCAAGTTTTATAATTCATATATGTGTCATCTAAATTAGTAATCACAATAATCCCTTGAGGAAGTTTGCAACTTAATTTCATTGATAATGAAATGGAGGTTTATAGAAGAGAAATACATCATCAAGTTCATCTCTGAGGAGCAAATTTAATATTAGGAGACAGCTTTATAAAAGCCTGAACTCTTCACATCCATTTGATATAATTTCTCATATTTTAACTTATACCTTTCCTAAAATGACAGAAAAAGAAATTAATTCATCAGTGAAACTAAGAAAATATTATGGAAATAGAACACTAAACATTCTATATGTGAGACCTCTTGATACAATCCAATTAGTCTTTCAGCCCTACAGTTTCTATTTCTAAACATCTATCACCTACTCATTCCTCTGTATCACCAGAAAACCTATATTTGTTCAAGTCTTTCTTATTTTATATGAATCATCAAATAGTCTCATAGAAGCTTTTTGTGCTCAGTACCCCGATCTCTTGCAGGCTACCCAGGTTCAAAAACCCTGATATTGCACCAAGTTATTCAGTAACAAAGTAATTGGAGTGCTCCACAACCTATGGTTGATTTCCAGTCTCTTTTAATTGAGAATGCTAAATAAAAGGTACACCTGTTCAAAATAGGAGACTCCTTGGGGAAAGACTTAGTTAATTTTCAACTACATCACAAGTCACTCTATTCTATTAGCATCAGCCATTATGCCTTTATTTAAATTCTTCAAACAGGTTATGTTTCTTTCTGCTTTAAGACCAAGAAAAATGCTTTTTTGTTTTCATCATTCTTGCATACTCTGCCCCCATGTGTAGCTAATTCTTACTCTACTTTCCGACCTCTGCTTTAAAAAATACCTTCTTTAGAAAGCCTTTCCTGACTTGACAGACTTAGTGAGATTTTCTTATTAGATATTTCCAGAAATTTTTTTAAAAACTTTTGCTTGGCAAGAATTTTCATGTAATTAAAATTGTAATCCATCCTTTCATTCACTCAGAAAATATTTTTGGTGCTTATTATGTGTCAGAAACTATTCTAGACGTTTTGACTAATCTATGAAAAGAAGGCAACAAATGCAATTATATGTTACATATTATATATTACATGTAATATATATTATATATTACATGTAATATATAATATATATTACATGTAATATATAATATATATTACAGTTAATTTCTATATATTATATATAATTATATATTTTTTCAATTTATAAAAAGATAATAAATAATTATATATTACATAGTTATACTTCTTATATATATAAAAAGAGTATCTATTTAACCTTCTGTTTGAATCAATCCCTTTTGTAGCTGTTGGAGTAGACCGTAGAAAGTCAAGGGTAGGAACAGAGTGATGTATTATGAGGCTATTGTAACAATTCAGATGAAGGATGATGATGGCCAGGACCATGGTGGCTATAGTAAAGAGATGGAAATGAACAGATACTGTAGCTATACTGAAGGCACAATCATCTAGTTTTTTTTGACAGATCATATGTAGGTGTAAATTAAGGAGAATAATTAAAAATGATTTCAGGTTTTAATTGACCTGAGCAGTTGGATGAAGGTCCTAATGGAATTGGGTAAGACTCTTGGGTACAAGGCAGAAATATGTTCAGGAGTTCATTGAAAAGTATATCATTAAGTAACATTTATGTGAGAAATAGCTGTGTGGCCTTCAAAGAGCACAGAAATGAGGTGTAAGTGTCAAAAATATAGATGCCATTATGCTTCTCATGTAATGCTACTAATCATGTACCCTAACAACAGCAGTACAGCTATTTTGTGGTTCAACAATGTTATATTCAATAAGCATTTCAAAGGTGCTATAAAAAATGGTAGGAATTGAAAATGTTTGCTTCATAAAGGAATTGATAAAAGGAAACAAATGGTATATTCCATTATGTGTATTTGCCTTTATACACATTATAAAGAGTGGTCCAGGCAAAATTTATAGGGATATATTTTTAATAGTAGAATTAATGATAGAAATCTGTAAAGATCATCAGCAAACTTTTGAAACAAGAGGAATGAAATAAGAGGTTTACTATATACTAGGCACAGTGCACATGTTTTTTGTGTGTTTGATTTTTGTTGCTTTTTTGTTTCTGGATTTGTTTTTTGATTATACTCTTATCTCTGTTTAGCCTCTCATTCAGTAAACACTATTATTATTTTCTTCGGTTTCCTGAACAAGAAGCTGTTGGATAGAAAAAATTAAGTAAATTTTCCATTCACACAACTACAAATTGGTAGAGAGAGCTACAATGTGAATGTAAATTTGAACCTGTGTTTTGGGCAACCAGGAAATAATGCCTTTGACTATAGACTTTCAAAACATAATGGGAGCTTTGCAACTTCAAGTTTTGGAAAAATGTCCTGTTGTAATCATACTCCATTCACTTCTGTTGAGAAATAGCTCTCTTAGCTGAAATGGCCTCTTCCTCTCAGAACACCTAAATTATGGCCAATTACAAACCCAATTCCTGAATAAAGTTCTCCTATCTTTTCCAGCTTTTAGTAGTTCTTCTCTCTGTCCTCCTCTAACACACTGTGAAAAGTAAACCATTTAGCTCTAAATTATTCACTATTTTTCACTGTGTTACTAGTTTTAGATTATTTCTTTCAGACACTGGCACTAACTCAGAGCTTAATAAATTGATTATTGATTGCATAACTCTGGAGTGAGCTAAAATTAAGAACAATAATTATTTAAAATGTTAAATAACTATTAAATTTTTTCCAAGATTCCCCTCTATCTACCATTTAGTTCAAAGATAAGCAATCTCATAATTTAAATAAAAAGAATTACAATAGTGAAGGGCTTTGGGTTTAATATTTCATAGTAGGAAGCAATCACAACTTCTATGAGATTATTTTATGGGTTCTTTTCTAATTTGAGTTTATATTATCTCAAACCCAGAAATTAGACACTAGAAACCTCAACAGATTTCAATATCTATTTCAATTTATTTTTTCAGATGAAGTTATTCATCATCATTTTAATCTTAAAGAGATAGAATGAGCAACATTTTTTTAGGAAAAAAAAACCTGGATTAATTAATTAGAAATAAAATGAATATTAACCCTGAATGTTTTATTTTATTGTCAGACTCATACATAAAGACTTGGGCCCTACTATGAGACTAAACATTTTTTTAAAATTTTAATATCACTCTATCTTCTCACATCCTCTTTTATGGATAAATAGTGGACTCTAAATAAGCAGTGTTAGTTAGGGATGAATTTAACACATAAGCAAATTTTTTATTTCATTGAAATGTTTTCTCAAGTGCCAAAATTCTAAAATTTTAGTAATATTTATGGAATGTATCATATATTTATTTGTGTATAAAATAACATGAACATAATTCAATAGACCCTTTCAGTTACAAATCAAGGGAAATGCTATGATTTTATGTACAGATTACAGTTGGTCGATACGAATTGACAATCACTCAGCCATAGCATCCATGTTGAATAAATCTCGTACTTCTTTGAGCCATGCAACACTTTCCTGATGTTCTTTGGTTTGATGTTCAGAGTAGAAAAAACATAATGCAAAGGTTTTAATGAAAAGGGACTTGTTATTAAAAAAAAAAACATAGAAGCATTTTAGTTATCCAGTTACTTAGCTCACAATGCGAAATTCCAAGATTATGGAACATAGGCGAGAAAGATTTGATGTTAAGATGAGAGAAGAAGTGTAAAGAATCAATGTGTCTGGGTTAGCTGTGAATGGCTTGGGGACAAGTGAAGGGCCTGTGAGCCAAAGGGCTCTTGAAGCTCACTGAGGGCATAAGGGTTTGGGAAACTTGACAGAAAACATAGGAAGACATCGATCATTCGTAGTTTTCAGGAATGCAGAGAGTGGGTCCTGTTCTTAGGTCCTTGTATGTTCAAGTTCAGCCTCTGCACTGGGTTTACCATTATGTTGGGGCTCTGAAAATAGTTATTTGAACTGTGGTATTGTCCAAAACACAAAGTGGCATCTCTAATTCACAACTACAACTTACAGATGCCTGTACCATATGCTACTATTCTGAAGATCTTCCAGATGTAAGAAGGGATGTTATTTCTCAAGGAAGAGGGGCTAAATTATTAGGTAAATTGATTGGAATTAATATTAGCCTGATTAAGTCTGAACTTAATCTACCTTTGACATTCTCATTTTGGTTCTTTTCAAAATCCAATTAACTTATACAGCTGATTAGCATTTGTGAGTTCTGATCTTACAGCCTGCAAATTTCTCTCACCATTGCTTTCTCTTTTATTTTCATTACTTTAATCCAAATATTACAAAAAGGTTTGACAAAGTATTTGAACATTAGCCAGTTTTGAGTCTGAAAATTGCATGAACAGCTATTATTAGTTACATTTTCTGAAGCTAAACGACATCCTAAAACAAACAAGCAGGAGGAAATATAAAAGCAAATACGGATGCCAAACTTGATGACATAATATATGTAGAAATAACATGTTTACCACATCTGAATGCTCTCTTCTTTATTTTTTTATAACAAAGAGATATCAAAACAGCATAATTATTCTTCTCTCTGGAGAGAATCATGTATAGCAAAAATGACCTTGCTTTTTGAAAGCCCTTAAAAGTATAAACGATCTTTTTATTTCACACTTCCAAACACGTGCCAAGCTCATCGTATGTACAAGGACAAATGAGAGAATAAATGACAATGCCATGTACTTTCTGAAACTACTGTCGGAGCATGAAATTCTTTTGAAAAACTAAATAAAATAGTTTCTAGTTTAGAGTTAAATCCAAAGCCTTAATTTCTTTTTCTACAATGATGACAGATTAAAGACCCTGAACAAACTGCCAAAACTAGAGAAGAAACTTCAGGGCTTCCAAATTTAGTGAAACTGGTAACCCTTAGAGGTAAGTAAAGGGAAGTCAGTTTTCAGCCTGAATTTCTTTTAAGGCCTTGAGCTTATGCTTTCTCTTTCGAGGCATTGAGCTTATGCTTTCTCAACTGCATGAGACATTAAGAACAAGAAATACATCCCAGAATTTGTCAAAGTGGGAATACTAGAGAAGACTCCAGAAAACAAACAAACAACACAAAACCAAGAAAGAGCCCTTAAAATATATCTCTTTTCCGAGAAAGCTTGTCTCCATTGACCCTTGCACTCAGTGAAAGGGAAAGATATTTTTTTTTCTGCAAATTTTTATTCACAAGCCTGTATTCATGTATATTTTTAGTCCAGATCCTCGCTATTTTGTTGCCTAAGAAAACTTGGTTGTTTCAGGATTTTTTCCTGACACAAAGTACAAATGTATACAATTCAAGAAAAGAAGCTATTTATACATAGTGTCACACAGTTATAAGAGATCTGCAGTGAACCTACTATTGATTTACTCTGTTCTGTGTGAATCAGCTCATATAGCCCCTGGACATGAAACGACTGATCAGGTCACAACTTATGATACCAAGGCTGCACATTCAACTCCAGATGAGTCAAAGGCATTTTTCTCTCCTGGACATTTATAATTAGAAGACAAAGATTCTCATTGATCTCTCCATATACTTCAACTAGGAGATCATACAGAACTGGAACCAGAGACATTTGATAGAAGAACAGTAGGAATGTAGAGAAATACACAGGAAGAAAATGCATGTGTGATGAAAAAGAAGACGAGAGAAGCTGTAGGTGAATTTTCACTTCTTACGTTTTTTCAGCTTTACTGAGGTATAATTCTCTTCCTATTTTTAGTTCCTCATGAAAAGCTTATATTTTTCAAACAAATTCCCCTTTACTAGTTAAAGCAAATTTGAGTGGGTTTCTAACCCTTGAATTGAAATGATCCCAATTGTAACAAGATCTTAATGTTAATAAGCTCAGGCCTTTATAGGTGATAAACTGAGACCTCACAGGGTAAAGGAAATCTTTCAGAGTAATACAACAACAGCCATAACTGAGTTGCGGGAACCCTACTTTCAAAATATTTTATGTCCATTCCTTGATATTGCCTCTTTACTTTAGTTATTTAGAAGATTGAGACAAGTTCTATTCTAATCTTATGTTATCACTGGTATAGTTAAGAGTTCACTTTCTAATCAATACTGAATAAACTACTCATTTATGCAATCAGCAGAGGCTGCCTGAGGAATGCTTTTTTCACAGCAAATATGTGAAAGAAGCAAAAAGCCCAATACTGAAAACTTGCAAAGCACTATTCATAATATGGAACAAAGAAAGAGTTCTTAGACAATGAACAATAACTCTGTCAGAGCTGATTTGTGGTTATGGGGATGTACCTCACTAAATCCACTCATTTCACCTATTTTCACAATGGATAGTACAGTGAGTTGCAACAACTGGCTAGAAAATACAAAGTCTATCAGGTATAGATAGCACATTTGTTTTCCATTATGAGATGCTGGCAAAGAATTGTTGACTTCAGCAGACCTAGTGCCATAAAAAATGCAGTAATTACTACTTCACACAGAAGGAGTACCTACCTCAAGCCACTCAATTGGATGCCCTTACATATTTATCAGTTCATCAGTTTAATGACCTTAAATGAATTGATTACTAAATGATGTATGTCTTTCTTGAATTTACGAAATATTTATGCAGTGATCAAATTTTTTTAATTTGGTCATTAGATAGATACCAGAAAATATATAGTGAATTATATCTACCCTTCTGTCATGAGAGTTTGGGGTTTTTAAATTTTTTTTTGGTAAATTTTTGGAAGTTAGATCTGACTGAAAGAGAACAAACAACCCATAAGAACTTATGAGTTCAATAGCAAATAAAAATATATGATTCTTAGCACGATTAACACTACTATTAATAAGAATTACTGTCACCAAGACTCAGATAATGTCCTTATTTATTCACTCAGAAAATACTAAGTCTCAACTTTTCCCTTACCCCAAATTAGTTTTTTAAAAAATCTTTATCTATCTATTTTTCAGTTCAAGACACACTAATTGAGCACATTTTCTATATCAGACAATACTTGGGAGGTTTGGGAAATACCAGTAAACAAAACAGAAGTTCTGGCTCTCATGGAGCTTAAACTAAACAGCTTATCTAACCCGTTTGATTAATACCCACCATGGCTTCCCATCACACGTAGAACAAAGTCCAAATTCCTTACCACGGTATATAAGAACTGAGGTAATCTGACCCTTGCCTACATCTACTGTTTACTCACCAGACTCAATGGTACTGCCCTTGGTATTCCTGAGAAGAGCTGAGCCTTCCTCATTTCCTTTGTACTTAACTTTCCTGTGCCAGAAACATGCCTGGCTCACATCTTTAAAGGGCTGACTGTCCTGGTTTAACAGTTCTCATATTAAATGTCACTACTTTGAAAACAACTTTTTCTAATCTGACCATTAAAAAATAAAAACAAAATAAACAAAAATGCCACTCACTGCCAAGTCTTTCTACCATGCCATGATTTCTTTCTTAATATAGTCCAAATGATCATGTTTGTTGAATTATTTACTTGTTTATCTTATCTCTTCTTTCCTCCTAGATTCTGAGTTCTATAAGGGCATATACATACATTTTCTTATTCACTGTCTTATTTCCAGCCTTTAAAATAGTGCTTGGAATTTATTAAGTTGTCATAAAATGTATTGTAGATTGTATAAATAAATAAATTAGTGAATTCATATTTATTTATGTTTTTCATAGTGTAAAACAATCAAACCAATTTTATAAATAAATTTAATTGCTAATCCAATATTAACACATTACTAAAAGTAATACAAGTTAAGAATATACTCAATTTCTCTAATTGACAGATTGATAAAGAGGTAAAAAGTAAGGGAAAAGGCTCATTTCTGAGTGGCTTAAGGTCATGTAATCTTTTTCCTTTTTTTTAGCTTATAAATTGCATGATTATTAGAATTATGCCTACACATATAATAGACTTTCTTTGCACCCTGGGTATTTTGAGATATATTTAATTCAGTATTATAAATCACATGGGAAAATGATTTATGTAAATTTAGAATTCATTAGCATGTATTAAATTATTTTCCTTACAATTCAAGCAAATGGAAAAAGTCAAATGGATCAACTTAATGAAAAGAAAGAGAAGCAATTTTCTAATAATCACATTATTATGTTGATAAATAACCAGAAATGGATAAGTTTCAAGCAGCAGGAATCTTTTACCTTCATTGCAATTCAAATTGAGTACAGAAGACCAGTATTTTCCTATTTACAATAAATGTTGACTTTGTGGCCCAGTTTATAGGCATTCTTACCCAAGACAGCAGGCAAAATGCATTTGATCAACATGAAAACAACTTCTGTCGATTATTGTAAAAGTTCTACTGCTTTTTAGTTATTCTAGTTATTGTAAATGTCATTTAACTTGATGGAAATGAGAGACAAATAGGATAGTAAAGAGTTAAACTGGCTTCCAATCCTGATTCTGCCACTTAATGGCTTTTAGAGATTCTCCAGTTTATCTAGATTCTTGGAAGCTTGGTTTTCTCACACATAAAATAGTATAAATGATTCCTATGTGATAGGCTTGTAATTAAATTCAAGAGATTGCACACAGTATGTCTGATACCTTACAAGTACTGAATATTTTTTTTCCTTGTCTAAATCTGTCCATCTTTGGGGGGCAAAGTAGACCTTAAGCTTTATGTCTCTCACATATATTCCAACTTCTTACTAACACTGAAATGTTTGTCCTAAAATGCATTTTCAGTCAATTAATTCTAATGGCCAAAGATGATCTATGCTCTCTCCATTACAGTAGATCAGCTCACATTCTTTGTAATAATATTTGAGCCGTTCATGTTGTGATGTTACCATTTTTTTTCAGTCTCTGGCATCATTTGTTAGGCTTAAGGTTTATGGCTTGCCTTCTTCAAATCTGTCCATAGTTGGCACATCTATTTTCTGTTAAGCACCCATTTCATTGTTTACCTTTTACCTAATAGTTTCCAATAATGAATCAAAATTCTAAAGTTGGTGTTCAGATCTCTTTGGCCAAGAGATCTGGGGTCATTCAAAGACACTGTCTGTGCTATGGTTTCTGCTTGTAGTAGCTCAGTGAGATAAAGGAGAAAATTTTCTCTGTTATTGTAATTTGTCTTCTTAACACATTTGCAGATTTATTCTGAGTCTTGGATTTGTTCTCAATTTCTTTTCTCTGGTCAATAACTTAAAAATTATTATTTTTTAATGTTGGAGTGGGAAAGCATAAGAATTAGAGTTAACAAATCTGAATTTGGATATGATTCTGAAATTTTTAGTTTGTTTACTTGGGCATGTTAGCATTTTATATGTTTTATAATTTTAAAACTAGTATATGAAATGAACTGAAGTGCATAAATGCATAAAATGCACCTATGTCACTATCTTTTCTAATTAAGCATCTGATATATCAAACCTCTACCTCTACATAATGAAAATTAAATGTATTATAGTTGTGAAATCATTCTTATATTTTTATATTTTTTTTAAATTAAGTTTATTGGGATAACTTTGGTTAATACAATTATATTAATTTTCAGGTGTAAATTATAATCTGACATCTGTATATTCTATTGTGTGTTTACCCCTTGAAGTCCAGTTTTCTTCAGCTCATTCTTATATTTTTAAATCTGAATTTATTTAGGTCTATATTACCAATAAGCTTATATCAGATCATCTCATTTATTATTTTATAAACTCGAAAATTGACATACTTTACTCTCCAAGTTAAAATCACTTTATTTCATTGAACAATTCTTTCAAATGAGTCAGCAAGAGTTTTCAGGTAGGCTATGGATTGGCTGGAAGAGTCCTCCTCCATCAAAATATGTACTGTCTAGTTATACTAGATTACCAATGTTTTCTTGTCAAAGTTAGAATATATTATCCTAATAATGTTTATATGACATCATAGTGTAGTAGAGTGTACAGTTCAACACAAGCTAGCTTCCCTTAGTTCAAGAAGTTACTAACTGAATGGCTGGTGTGTGTGGGCTGGTGGGTAGATTTCAAAAGGTTTTGCCAGATCTGAGATAAACCACTGAGTATTACATCACTAATTATAAAGATTTTATGAAGACTTTATAAAATTTATGTTTCTAGTGTTTTCATTTAAGTAAATATTTATAAGCATCAGAATCTTCTGGTTCTTTAAACATTACCAGTGAGGTCAAAATCACTATCACTACCTGAGTACTTTCTCGGCCTTCCACCATTTTTTTAAAAAAATAAACTTTTTGTTTTGCAATAATTCTTAGATTTACAGGGAAGTCACAGAGATGTGCAGAGGGTTCTGTACCCCTCTCCCAATTCTCCCCATTTTAGCTCCACCTGTTTCCTAGGCACTTTTATCAAAACCATGGAGCCATCAGTCCGTTAAAGTAAGGTAAGACTGTCTGCCTTCCACATCACCAGGGAGTCTTTCTCTGTCCAGCCCCACATGCAGCAGTCACTTTGCTTTTGAGTGGAAGACCACAGAGGTTAACTCCATTCTCACCACATTCTACGTAGGGCATATGATATCCACACAGCTTGTCACCAGGCTGTTGATCCATGACCCCTCTTGCAACTGTAGTGGCTTTTGTTCTTTCCCCAAAAGGATGTAGAACTTGCTTAGGAGACTGGAGATCATTCTTTCCTCTCATGTTTTTCTTTTTTTGAAAGAAACACAGACCTTGCAGTCTGGGGCAGGTGGTGTTTTTCTCATTTAGATGGGGCCGGGTGTCACTGCTCACATGTTATCTCTCTTAGCACCCTGGTGTGGCTCTCTGCCATTCTTACAGATGTTTTTACTTTTTATCTGAGTGTGAGATGTACAGAAACCCCAGGGACAACACCTTGGGTGGGTTCTTCTGGTGTGGAGGCCCCGTCCTCCTTGTACCCTGCCATTTGCGCTGTGCGGCACCAGGCCAAACTGGAGAATGTTCTGCAGCTGATGCACATGTGAGGGCATCAGTGTTGGGGCTTCTTAAATCTCAGGGGCCACATTGTGTCATCGGGTCCTGTCTTTCTAACTGGTTCGTTCTACTCACTGACATAAGTCCTTGTAGCAACACAGAGAGCATCTTATGTGGCGTCCTGGCCATTTGGATAAGGTTGCGCTGGCTTCCAGGTCTCTGAACGGCTGTGTTCTGCTTCAACCTGCTTCAAGGGCTGGCCAAGCAGAGATAGGATGCTAGAGAGGGACAGCACACTACAGCAACATATCCTGCTCGTGACCCTGCTTCCTTCCCACATAGAGACGCTTCTACCATATCTGGAGACCAGCTAAATAACACCTCCATCCCAGAGAGGAGCTGTCAGTGAAGCAAGAACGAGGACCAGAACTCCAGCATGTATGTGGGCCGCGGCGGCCCTGGAGGCTAGACCCACAGGCAGGGCTTTGAGAGAAAGGTGACACAGGGCATCTACAGTCAGGGACAAAGCCCTGTGTCTAGGTGCACGCTGGCAAGACAGCGAGGTGAGTGCCACCTGTCCCAGTTATATCTTCTCTCTGTCAAAGTCCTGAAAAGTAGTTTTCTTGAAGCAGAATTAAGGGTTAGGTAATTCTTTTCTGTCATATCTTCCTTTACTCATGAAGAAATGAATTTATTATTTATTCTTTATGTTAAGCCAGAAATGAAATAAAGCAGTGCTTTTCAATTTCTTGATCATAAGCCACAATATAAAAAAAAAAATGTTTTTTACTCTGTAACAGAAAAATATTATATACACACACACCCTAAAAATAGAATTTGATAAAATTGTGCTTAATTTTATATCATCTCTGTTCTATTTACTTATAAATTGATTTAATTTTTTAAATGATTATTGTGATTCATTATGGTGGTTTTATAACACACTAATGCGTGGCAGCAAGTACTCTGCAAAATACTGAAGTAAAGCAGATCAAAATAGTGAGGTCCTTGGTTTTGCTGCTTAAGTGTATTCTCCAGTTTCCACAAAGTGACCATTTACTATGTTTGCTGTATCATGATGCCAAAAAGGTGAAAAGGGTGAGGGGAGGAAGGGAAAAAAGAAGGGAGGAACTGGATGTGGATGAAGAAACTCAAGTCTGAGCTGTAGAAGAGACCACTTTTCTCTGGCCCGCCAAGTATTTACTGTAGGGTGCATGGGGTGGTGAGGGCTGAAGATTTCTGGGTTTTGGAGTTCTAGGAGTATACTTAAGATAAGCATGCTCTATTGTTAAAAAAAAAAAAAAACGAATTAGTTCTTTGCAAGCTACTTATTACCTAATCTTTCATAATAACACTTAAGTAATAGCAATTACTGATTGCCAGGTGCTCTTCTAAATGTTCAGATGTATTTAAGTAATTTAATTTTCACAAATATCTTATGAAATGGATATTGTTATAATGCCTAGTTTATAGATTAGGAAATTGGTGCCCAAATGGGGTAATAACTGCCTAAGTTACAGAGCTATTGTCATAGATTTTAGTTCTTATGAAACACATCCTAAAGTATCTTATAGGCAAAATTATGTTAATAATTAATAATAAGAACAATCCATTGTTCATCATTAGTTAGTGGATTATACCCTTCCAAGAAGCTTCTTAATGTATTGAATATGATATGCTTGTAAGCAAATGTTGCACTAATATCTTGTGGTGGTTAATTCTATACACATTCTACAGCAGGTCATGTGCACATAAGTTAGGGATACTAATGATTAATCCAAAGAAAATTTTCAAGGAAATATCACTAGGGAAAAATATTCAGGCAGTGATATTGGGAGAAAAATGAGGAGCATATGAAACTTGTCTAATAAGAAATAACCAGTGGAGACAAGATATCCTGGCATTATCAGTAAGAACAGACATTCAGTAGCCAAAAAGATAAATGTGAAAAAAGGGAATAACACATTGAAGTCTTACAAATAAAACAGCATTATTTATGTATACACAGTGTAAAATTAATTTTAAGTAAGTTTCCCCCTAATTGTTGATTTAGTATTTCTCAGGTTTTATAGGATTCCAAAAATATGTCAATTTTGCCTTTGGGGTAATGAGTAAAATTTCAAAATGTCTCAGGCTCTCTGTTGTTCAGTGTTTTAAGAGAGTTCTTTCTCCTGCTTTGACAATAGACTAACCACTTGCTAGGTTACAGTGTAACTGCTGACAATGTTAGAGACCAAATCACTGATCACCATAAATGAATAAAGGATAATGACAATATACCTAAAGGGACTTTAGGCTAAACAATGAAAAGATAAACACTTAGATCACGTGGCTCCCAGAAAATTAAAATTTCTTGAGGAAAGAGATGACGATATGAATTAAATGCTTATGATGATGGTGATGGTGGTGACAATAACACAGTAATAAACATAATAATAATAACAAGATGCTCTTTTTCCAGCTGAAGATAATTTTTAAAAATGATGAAATATTATTTTTAAAGTTTTCTGACATATTTAACAGACTAGCAATAAATTACTGAACTAATATTCAAAGAGACCTAGAATCTAGAAGTATACCAGCACATGGGGCTGATTTGTGATTTTGAAAGTCAACTGTGACTTGAGAGACAAAAACCAGAGTACAGGGTCTGACAAGTGTGGGAATCCGGATAGATCATTCCTTGGGTTCAGATCCCAAAGGGTTGTTAAAAAATTGAAAGAAATTGGAGGTAAACCAGCTAGTATCTTAATTTCTGATCAGTTTCATGTAATTTGCATAACTAGGGAAAACTTTAAGACAAAATAGGACTAAAAATAACTTTCATTAGTTAAATCTTCTGACATCTGGGATTAAAAAGGAAGATAAGATTATCTAAGACTAAAAGTATTTGTTTAAATTATTTATGGTAGCTAAAACACAATAAAAGATATTTAGATACATGAAAAGAAAAGAAAAGAAGTACTAGGAGACATAAGTGAGAAAAAAACAAGTTTACAGTTACTAGTGATGTTTGAATTATCAGATATACTTCAAAACCAAACTATATTTACTACCAACATTCATGGAGACACAAGCCAAGCTTAAATATTCATCAGAAAATTTTTCAAAAAGTTATTTTTGAAAAATTACTTAAATGATTTGGAAATATATATATAAGAATAAAATAAATAAAAATATAAAAGAATAAAATGACTTGAATTAGGAATTTAATGGCTAGTTTAACAACAGATTAGACATAGCTGAAGGGTGACTAACAAGTCTCAAGCAAAATCATAAGTAGTTAAAAAACTGAAAATATATTTTCTTTAAGATAGAGAAGTTAATAATGGATACATAGCATAAAATTGGAGAATCTGACAAATAGATTTAGAGAAGAAAAATAGAATTAAAAGAGAAGAGCAGAAATGTCATTACTTGCAGATGATATATGCAATTAAGTAGAAAATCTAATTGAATCTACAGATAAACTACAACTATTCAGCATAGTCTTGGGCACAAAATCAATATATAAAACTAAGTACTATTCTGTACTGGCCATATCAAAGAAAAAGGATAATGAAAATAAAATATGTTCACCCTGAGAACATATTGATATATAAAGCAAAAACTCTTAGGATGTAAAGTTGATTTGATTAAAATAAGATTATAGTAGCAGATTTTAATACAACATTTTGTTAAAATCAGTTTCAGAAAAGAAATCGTGTTTCAAGTTTTAAAATAATACAATTAATTAATTTAAAAAATTCAAGCCAGTAGAAATAGGTAGAATTTCTGATATTTCAGATTGGGAATAAGTATATTTTTTCACATCTATGAAACAGACAAAAATCAATACAATTTAAATAAAAAGAGTAGTGGGTTTACAGACTATAGATTGTTTATCATGCAACAAAATTGAATTAAAATTTGAACATTTATCAAAAAATTTTTATTTAGAAATAAATATTTGCAAAAAATTTTTTAATAATTGAATTACAAAATAAACAAGAACTGAGACAACATATCAACTAGAAAGCTGAATAGATATATCAACACAAAATCAATGAAAAAGAGTAAAAGCTGAACTCAGAAAAATTTATATATTTAAATGCCTTTATCACAAAAAGAAATACTAAAAATAAAAAAAACAGAACTTACTTTATGTAAGTAAAGAGAATAATATAATAAATAAAAATATATAAGAATTAAGATTAAAGATAAATTTAATAAAATAATTTTTTAAGTAGAAACGGTACATATTTTCAAACTTGCTGTTTTGAAAACAATAATAGCAATTAGTCCTTTATGAGTGTGGCTGAAGAGAATAGAAATATATAAAATTAGAAATAAATGAGAAGATTTAACTGTAAATACAGGAAGTTAAGAATGATAAAAGAATACAAAGTACAACGTGACTTCCATAAAATTTTAAAAACCTAAAGGAAATGTTTGAATTCTTCAAAAATATAAACCTAACTTTCTCAATCCTAAATGTTCATTATAATCACTGAATAGAATTTAAAACAATAACAACAAAAATACCAATGTTTAGGTCCTACCTCAGATCAATTAAATTAAGATATCTGGGAATAAAGCTCAGCATTTTTTTTTTTAAGCTACTGTGCTGATGACACTGAAAATTGAGAGCTTACATTTTCATCAGAAGATTCATTTCCTCTCTGTTCTCATGTCTGTCGTCATTTTACTTAGTATTCTCTCACTGTAGAATATATTAAAGAGGTAAAAAAAATACCAATTAAAAGATACCAGAATTACATGATATCAAAGGTGAATTCTATTTAACTTTAAAAGAGAGAAGAAAGTGAAGAGTAACTTTTAATATTTTATCTAAAAAAAATGAAAAGCCTCTCAATTTATTTTATAAAAACAATAAAAACTTAAAAATGAACACTTGATTATAATATCAAAGTGAAAAGGTCTCCCACTCAAAAATGAGGCCAAGAACCTAGGCAGACAAATTGAAAGAATTAAGTAGTAAGAAGGTGTCTAACCCATAACTGCCCTATTCAGGATAAATTTCACCACGGACTTTTCTTCATTAACAGAAAAAGCAGCTGGGGAGAGCAGCACCTTGAAAGTAGTGGTTTTACACTAGAAATCAATAGAAAGAAAGGTAGGTGATTAACCCCAAATCTTTGGAGATTAAACAACATATGACTAAAGAATACATAGGTCAAAGGAGAAGTCTCAAGAGGAATTTAAAAATATTTTTAACTAAATTTAAATTTGTTGGGTGCAGTGAAAATAATGCTTAGAAGTAATTTTGTAGCATTAAATGAATTATTAGAAAAGAAGAAATTTCAAACATCTATAATCTAAGCTTTCACCCTAGGAAATTAGAAAAGATAAAGAAACTGGAATGAAATAGATTAGAGCTAGCTAAACACACTGATGTTTAGTTTATTACAGATACAGATTGTTGCATATTTGAATATTTCTAGATATGTCCGTATACTTATAGTTTTTGTTTGGTTATCTGAGAAAGCCTTTAATAAATGACATTCCTGTAGCAATGAGCGTGCCCAGTGTCCAGATATTGATTTCTGATACCACTCTCCACTAACAGGAACCCAGGCTCCTTGGAGAAATGGCTGATTCTAGGACTAGGGCAGGAAATGCATAAGATGAACCTGGAGCATTTTATAGTGCTAACACATAAGAATGTGTTAAAAAAAAAAAAAAACCCACTTTGATGAAGGTATGTTATAGGTACACAGGAGTCAAGTGAAAGTGTTCCCAATGACCAATACATTAAAAATTTGACCAATAAAGTAGTGTTGAATTATAATCCAAAGTTTAAAATAAATATTCCTGAGTCCATACTTATGTAAATAAATAATTAAGTAAATTAATAAATAAGGAAGAAGAGGCAAATCTATGCAGAAGAATTCCAAAAATCTAAGTAGTTACTCTACCCCTCATGGGGGAAACACAACTTCCACACCTTAGGTATGTGCCACAAGCAGTGATTCCCTTACAAAGTGTACAATATGGAATAGGAAAATAAAGGTCAACTTTACATTGTAGAGATCTCAGCCAGATGATCAAGGCCAATATCAATAGTCATAAATCATGTTGATCATACATACACTTAATAGAGTTACATTTACCTTTATGTTCTTTTTTTCAATAACCCATAACACCAATCTTACCATGAGAAAAACATCAGACACATTTCAATAATGGGACAATCTACAAAACACCTGAGAAGTTGTCCTCAAAACTGTGAAGGCCATCAAAATCAGGGAAAGCCTAAGAAACTACCACAGTCAAGAGTAGCCTAAGAAGACATGACAACTAAATGTAACAGTATAAATTTAACAAAGGGTGTGAAGAACCTATACACTGAAAACTATAAGATTATTTTTTAAAAATGAAGAAAACACAAAAAAATGAAAATATATTCAGTGTTCATGGATTGCAAGAATCAACATAGTTAAAATGGCCATCTTACCTAAAGAATTATAGAGACTTAATACAGTCCCCATCAAAATCCCAAAAAATTATTAGATTTGTATCACAAAAGACCTCAAATAGCCAAAGCAATTCTTAGAGAAAAGAATCACACTGCTTGACTTCAAATTATACTACAAAGAAACAATAATAACAAAGATACTGGCAGAAAAACAGATACACAGCTGAATGGAACAAAATTGAAAGCCCAAAAATAAACCCACATACATATAGGTGAATAATTTTCAAAAATGAAACCAGAAACATACAATGGAGAAAAGCAACATACAAGGAAGAAAAGAAACCCTCTTCAATAAATGGTGCTAGGATCCCACTACTGGGTATTTACCCCAAAGACTTGAAAACCCACATCCAAAAAGATATTTGCACACTGGTGTTCATAGCAGCATTATTCACAGTGTCCAGGACATGGAAGCAACCAAAGTGTCCTACGATAGATGATTGGTTAAATAAACAGTGACACATATATATAATGGAATGTTACTCAGCCATAAGAAGAGATGAAATACTGTCATTTGTAACAACATGGATGGACCTTGAGATAATCATGCTAAACAAAATAAGCCAGACTGAAAAAGTAGAAAATCACGTGATATCACTTATATGTGGGATATAAACCTAAAAGCAAAAGATAAACAGGACAAACAGAGACTCAGGGACATGGACAATGGACTAGAGGTTACCAGAGGGTAGGAGGTGGGGGAGGATGGGAGAGGTAGACAGGATAAAGGGGGTGAAATGTAGGGGGTAGGGGGAGAGTGAAGTGGGTAAAGGGGTTCAAATATATGGTAGCTGAAGAAAACTGGACTTTGGGTAGTAATCACACAATAGGATATATAGATGTCAATTATAATGTACACCTGAAAATTATATAATTATATTAACCAA
Organism: Macroglossus sobrinus; assembly: GCA_004027375.1. Lineage (NCBI taxonomy): Eukaryota > Metazoa > Chordata > Mammalia > Chiroptera > Pteropodidae > Macroglossus > Macroglossus sobrinus. The sequence goes on along the minus strand of PVKZ01002557.1, from coordinate 73,529 downwards.
TGTTACTCCAATAAACTTGATAAAAAAAATAAACAAAAATAAAACTAAATAGTGCCAGGAAAATTGAAAAGTCATGAGAAAGAATGAAACTAATTTGCTATCTGTCACCATACACCAGAATTAACTAAGAATGAATCAAAGACCTATATATAGGACCTGAAACAATAAATTGCATAGAAGAAAACACAGGCACTAAATTCATGGACCTTGGACTTAAAGAGGATTTTATGTATTTTACCTCATAGGCAAAAACATGTAAGAGCAAAAATAAATGAAGGGGACTAAATCAAACTAAAAAGCCTAAAAAACTAAAAACAAATAAACAATTCAATTAAAAAAGAGTACTTGAACAGATACTTCTCCCAAGGAGACATACAAACAGCCAACAGACATATGAAAAGATGTTCATCTTCACTAGGGAAATGCAATCAAAATCACAATAAGATTCCCCTCATGACTATAAGAAAGACTGTCATTAACAATACAAGTAATAACAAGAGTTGAAGAGGTTGTGGGAAAAAGAACCCTCATACACTGCTGGTGGGAATGTAAATTGGTACAGTCACTATGGAAACAGTACAGAGTTTCCTCAAAAAATTAAGAATAGAACTACCATATGACCCAGCAAACTCTCTTCTGGGTATCTATCCAAAAAACAAAAAAACAAACAAACAAAAAAAAACATTTAACCATAAAGATATATGCAGCTCAATGTTTATTACAGTATTATTCACGGTGGCCAAGACATGGAAACAACTGAAGTGCCCTTCAATAAATAATTAGATAAAAAAAGATGTGGCATGTAGATACAAATGTAATACTCAGCCATAAGAAAAGATGAACTATTGCTATGTATTTCAACATGAATGGATCTTGAGTTAATCATGATAAGTGAAATAAGTCAGAAAACGTTGAGAACAGTATGATTTCACTCATATGTGAGATATAAAACTGAAAGCAAAAAATTAACAAAACAAGTAAATAAAACTCATTGACACAGAACAGTTTGGTGGTTATCAGAGGGAAAAGGGGAAGGTGTGGAGGTAGGAAAGGGTAAAGGGGGTCACATATATGTTGACAGAAGGAGATTTGACTTTGGGTGGTAAATACATAATGCAATGTACATATGATGTATTATTTAAATGCACACTTGAAACCTACATAATTTTATTAACCAATGTAGCCCCAATAAATTTAATTTTAAAAAGTAAATAAATGTAATGGTAAGCTAGAAGGAATGCTGTAACAGAAAAAGTACATTAGGTAAAAACAAAGGAAATCTAGATAAAATATTTAATGATAATATATCAATATTTATTAATTATTTGTAACAAATATACTAATTTGTTAATGAAAGACAAAACTGTGATATGAGAACTCGCCTCTCAAATTTTCTGTACAACTAAAAGTGCCTTTCGAGTAATCCATAATTTCTCCTTCAACCGTGGCATTCAGCTCTCCGACTTTGATTCTCGTTTTTTTCATGAAGGAACTCTTTGGCAAAACTCTCCCCTTGCTTGTGTGAGTAATTCATGATGTGGTACATGGCTGTTACTTGCTAGTTTGCCTCCTGTAACTAAGCTGCCTAAATATGTGCATCCTGTTCCAAATCTCTGCTGATTTTACATTAAAAGTCCAAGGAAAAGACTTCTTTAAAGTGAATGGGTCTCCTTCAACATTATATTATTAATTCATTCACTTGGCATATCACCGTCAAATGAAATAGTGAGAATAAGAACAGGAATCTGATTGATTATGCATGAAACAAGAAAATGAGAACTGACAATGACATATTATCACATTGGATTTGGCAAAGGCACAGAGATTCAACAACTAAATTTACCACTGCAACTTCGCATGGCATGTAAATATCCTGAAGTGTTTTAATAGAGAAGAATAATGCAAATAATTATACATTCTAGATTTTTTATTTAAAATTTGTTTCTTGTTCATCTATTGAAAAAGTAACAATAATCACCATCATTTCAATAATATATCCTTAAAATTTGAATGAAAATTGATAAATTAAACAATAGAGATACTATAATACAGAATGTGTATGTTTGTGAGTGTTTACAATAAGAAAACAACTTTCTAATTATGCAGAATATAAATTATTGAAATGTAGAGATTTTTCTAGGAACTGAGTATAATATATTCAGTTAAGTGATTCAGTAAATTAAAAGAAGTGAAAAAATATTCAGTACAGAGGAAGCAAATTATCTTAATTTAACGCCTTTAAACCACTAAAATAAATTACATTGTTTAAACTAGATTAAAATTTAAATCTAGGATAAAACAACAAAAAAATGAAGTCTTAAAAGGACATATAGTAATATCAATATTGTTCTTTTGGAGTGGAAGTATTCTCTTGGAAGTGGCCAGTGAACTATTAAGGTATCAGGACAAAAAAAAAATCAAGTAAAACTATAAATTTCAAGAGTTTAATTACCGATGAATTACTATAATATAGTTCTCTTAATTCTGGAATCTCTCAACCAATTTAGGTTAATGTTAAAAAATATCACTATGTCAATGACTGTTTAAAATGTATTCATGTATAACAGGCCATAAGAATAACAACAAAAAAATGGGTACTATGCTATTTCTAACTGGAAACAATTGTAGAGATTAGATAATTTATTGTCACTTCAAGAGAGGCTTGGCTTTTATTCACTATTTAGGCTAGTAGAACCCAATTGCCTTTAGCCTTGTATCAGTATAAGGAAAATTATTTTAACTAAAAATAATAAGCGAATGGTTCATTTCAAAGAAATAACTTAAAAAATACTTTGAGTTTTCTGAATCTACAATCTGAGATTTAGGGATATCAGACTTATGAACACAGAAACTAATTATCCTCTGGGTGCATCCTATCATATGCCATGGGTAAAACCTCTGATCATTATTAATTGTTCACTTATTAAAAGAGTAAATGAAGTAGTGAAAGTTTGGATGGATGACTGCCATGAGTTAACATTGAGAAGTGGTTATTGGTACAAGCTTAAGTACTTACTGTCTTTTCAGATCAGCAGCTATAGAACTATGGGCTAGTCAACTTTCATATACTTCACCATCCTCCTCTGGATAATGGAGATGATGGTGATAATAATGATGCACTTAATCACAATAACTCTGTTATTAAGCTTATTTGAATATTAAAGAATACTTGAAAGCTGCTTATCATAGTGACAAAATGAATAGGATAAATTTAGCCCCTCTACCAGACTTATAGCAAGGACTAATAATTTAATAAGATACTTATCATTGTGATCTGCATTAGTTAATACAAACTAGCCCACAGAATGAACACACTAGCAATTCCTTTTTTAGGAGATATGAATAGTTGAATAGAAGTCTACAAACATCTTTCAAAGTTTATGTGTTAAATTATGAAGTGATTTGTGATGGCACAAAATAAGATGATTCAATTTATTTCTAGTTAGTGATAACAAAAAAATTGGTTGCAAATGCTAAGAGGCATAGAGTGACAGGGACAGTGGTATAAGTTCCTCTATAGCAAGACTCAGAGTTTTCACATATATTTACGTAAGTAAAATACTAACTCTATGTCCACAAAACTTCATCAAACACTGAACAAAGGGAAGATTTAGTTACCAATTGCACAAAACTCTCAGCCCTTCATCCTTGTAATTGCTTTCCGGATTATTTAAAACAACTAATTCTAAAACACTACTTATTTGTAATAATGTATATTATATATGTATGTCAGTATGTATACATTTCAAAAAATATTTGAAGGCACTTAATTGAGTCCAACCATGTTTTCTCAGTCCCTGTACACACCATTTGTTCATCCTGGCTTACTTCCCTTTCTGGTGAAGTATTTCTTTTAATAGATTTTTAGGAAGGATTGGATCTCAACAGGAATTCTGCCACCTAATGTTTCTAACCCATGCTATTTTGCTTCCTGGGCTTCTCTAGCAGTATATTTCATTACTTCCTGGGATTCTCTAGCTGTATATTTCATTTATTCTAAACTATACTTTTCTTATTTCACATTTTAACATTTCTTAGATTGAGATGAGTTGTATAGTTGATGCTATCTTACCATCAGGTCATAATTTAATAGGGAGTATATTAATGGTAAGTTAAAATAATTGTATGTCTGGTTTAGGTTCCACAAAATATGATGTTAACATTTACTGAGGGATTTCTCTAACCCAGACATTATTTTTAAAGCTTTAAATAAAATCTCTTAAAATTGACCACAAATTGAAATAACTGACAAATTAGCAATATAGGATTCAAAATCAGTCTGTGTCAAGCCCCTTCTTTTAACAACCATAAAGCATTTGAAATTTGTGAGCCTGTTTCCAAACCTACAGAATTCTCTGCTCTTAAGTTTTTTCAATTCTATGATGATAGGCATCTCTTGGAACAAATAATACCAATTCCAACATTTTTGTCTAAGGGTTACTGAATCAGAATCTCTGAGAGGAGGGCTGGGTATACGGTGTTTTGTCATATGTTTCCAAGTGATTTGTATCTTCAGGCAAGTTAAGAAAACACTAGTGTGGCCTAGTTATTCTGGGCTGGTTCCTTTTGAGTGTTTGTAACTTCTTACCAACAAGCAAGTCTCAAAACACAAGTCGTATTGAATCATTGCTATTTACCTTGGGAGGAGATAAGAATTTTTAATGTTACTTAATTGCCTCCCTGAGATCTAAGCTACATCCTTCTTTGAGAGCTTGTCCTTCAACACCAGGAAGAGATAATTCCATTTCTACAACACTCATTGGAGATATCAGGATATCTTAAAACTTATTTGTCACTTGGATCGATGGTGAGGACTACTGATTAACATGGATTAAAGATTGCTGCCTCTAAGGCACTTGAGTTTTTAGCCTCTGAACTAACTTGGAGGTTATCTGTCTGTCAAAGTATCATACACCTCTAAAAACTACTTGATAAACATTAATCTTCAAATATATTTTTTCTCTCTCCCCCTCTCTCTTTTCTCTCTCTCTCTCAGTGTGTGTGTGTGTGTGTGTGTGTGTGTGTGTGTGTGTGTGTGTGTGTGTGTGTATTAGAATTCTGTAGTTCAGAGACACAACACAGATTTTGTATTTTATAATTTAGTGTCAGATCTGGCAATAATATTGCCGGAGAAATTCTCAGGTCATTGTGTTTTATTCAGTACAACAGAATCTTTTCTATTATAGTGTATTTCTTAAATGAATATATGATAGCTTCCACTTTCAATTCTGTGCAGTATATTGGGCTAAATGTCATTAAGCTGAAAGTCTCTATCAGGTGGAGCTCAGCAGAACTTTTAGGCTCAAATCAATTTAGATAAAATCAAATTTAGAGTTTGATTTGACCTTGATGTCAAGCAAAATTCTCTCAGTTTGGCTGGGAAATTGCACTTTCAAGAGCCAAATTCATTTTAAAGCTTTGTTTCTTTTCCTTCTTTCAACTTCATTTTCCTGAAGTCAGAATAAATCAAACCTAGCATTGTCTTTATTATTTTAATTGGATAATTTCAACTGACAGATAATGTTTTAAAAGTTCTAGTTCTAATCTACTACATCTGAAGAGTTAGAAAATTTTTTGGAAAAATGATCAGATGAAAAAGATTATTATTTTTTGAGAAGAGTGAAACAGGATTTGAAGAAAATATTATTGTTTTAAGTAGGTTTAGAAAAATATAAATTAAAAACTCAAATAGTAATCAAGAGTCAAGGACACAAATTTGCCCTGCTACTTTAAGATCTCAGCTAACCTATATGCAAAATTAAGTTTGTAGTCAATACAATTTCTCCTTTAATAGTTTTTAAAAAGAATGATTAGGAAAATAAACCTTCATATATAAAAGTGGATTAAAATATGTGCTTCTCTCCACATAATGAACATAATTTTTATATCAAATCAGGTTAATGATATTCAGTGAGGAAATTTGATGTCATGAGTTCTGGTTCTTTACCAGGAGAGGAGAGCTGATGATCTGAATTATGAAAATGAAGATTCAACATTGTTATATCTTTATAACAAAGTTTGTCTATATTGTTTCTCTCACTTTAAAATCACAAATTATATTTAATATATCAATCTTTAGTAAAAGCATTAATATTCAATTTTCTTACATGTTTCCTAACTTTTTAAATATGCAAAATTATTTGGGCCACTCTTTTGGCTGAACCTATTATGTAAAATTTAATAAACTTTGTACATCTTGCTGATTTTTTTTTTAGATTTATAAATATTTACCTACATTTACTTACATTTCTATTTATTTACATCTTACCTAGAAAGTCTAGGTAACTTTAAGACATGCAGAGATAAATTTGGGTCTTTTACATTGACACAAAAATAAACCCTACTAAAGACAATATAGATGATCACATCTTCAGTTTAGCACACATGCCTTCCTTTTTATTATTTGTTTTCAAATTTTGGTTATTTTGTATTTGAGTAACTACCTTTATCCATTATAATTTTGTTAAATCTATTTAATTTTTAAAGCAGATGGCTGGCTATGCCCCACTATTTCTCCTGAATTTGATACTGTAACTATTTACAAAATATCAAACCTCGTTGTTTCAGATCATCTCTTATGTTCACCATCAAATAATGTCTAGATTATTAATTTCATGAATCTACTGATCTTCACTAATGTCTTTTTTAGTAATAGTAGCAATGCTTTTGTGGACATATTTTAGTGATTTTTTATGTGCCATATTCGCTAACAGGAATGAATTTACAATTTCCTGGAGTCATAGACTATTTCTTCCTTTTCCAGAAATGTGTCAACTAATTCTAAAATATTCTTCAATAACATCCAGATGAGGTTAGGCAAACTGCAAGGTTAGAGGGCACAATTACCCCAAAACCACACTTACTTCTATACCAACTGCAAATTTTAGGGAAGGAGAAAGAAGTGAATCAAACTACTCTCAGGTTTGATAATTTGCTAGAGTGACTCTCAGAACTCATGGATATCAACTCACAGTTTTGGTCTTTCTGAAATAGCTAGCCCCCACACTAAATCACATTGTTACTATCTTACTATACTAAGGACTCAAGGAAAACAAAGGTTACCTCTAGGAGCTGTGAATAAAGGATAGACCTTTTTTTCTGCAAGGTTAAATCCTTTACTATATAGGCTACCCTCTGGGCTTTGACCAATTCTGTTATAGCAAAATAATCACATTTGTCTGGGAATCTGTATTTTATATAGAATTTATATGAAAAATAAAATAGTATGATGAATACACCTAACATTTGGATGAGTCAGTGTGGAGTAGAAATAGATTTAAAGAAATAAGTAACAAATGAACAGGGCAAACAAACAGATACTCATATACATGGACAACAGACTAGTGGTTACCAGAGGGTAGGGGGAGGGAGAGAGGGGAGGTAGATGCAGTCAAAGGGGTAAAATATGTGATGACAGGAAGAAATCTAACTATGGGAGGTGAACACACAGTGTAAATATATATGTACCTTACTGTTAAAATGTACAGCTGAAACTTACCAGATTTTGTTAAAGAATGTCATTATAAAATTATTTAATTTTAAAAAAAGAAGTAATCTATACTATAAAGCACTACATACATTTTAATATTTTTGTCCCTTGATCTACTACTATTTGTACCTTATGATAAACTTGTACAGAACTGTTTAGCATAAAAATTAGTTGATGATTAATTAAATCCTGTTCTTCTTTAGACCAGTAGTTTTCCATCTATATCATAGCCACAGAAACCTTTACTTAATTTCTTAATACATTTAACCATCAATATCATTATTATAATCTTTGCAACAATGCCAATGTTAGTCAATACCAGCATGGCAGTAGATGTAACCTAAAATATAAGAGTGAAAATATACACACATACTAGAATCCTACTTGGTAAACAATTTGTATAATCTATCATTATATTGTATTACTAAAATATCTCCCAGAATGGTGCCACTCAGGTGTGAAGATTTCCATTTTATCTTGCCAGGTCCCCAAAGCAGGAGTAGTCTCAGCAATATGGTTTTACTCTTTTAATAATCTGGTATAATTGAGCTAATAGATAATACATTCTCTTGCTCTGAACCTCTTTTGAGGCATCAATGTAATTTTGGAGTGTTCTCATTACATAACCCATTTATTTATTCCTCTACCTTGGCTACCTTTCTTCTTTCTCTCCATTTGTATCCTTTTTTTTTTTTTTTTTACCTTTGGAAGGTACATTAGATTTAACCACTGTGCTGGTTCAGATTGCCAAGAGCAATACTAGTCTAGCAAGTGCCTCCTACTTAGTCTGCATCATTCATATGGGGGTAGAATTACATATAAGGCAGGGTTTTCTAGATTTTTGTTTTGAGCTATAATAATCACTAGTCAATATGGCTTCATTCATTGTACTCTATAATTTTTCCAGATGAGATGAAGGCAAACTTACCCCATCAAGCCTATAGGAATTCTGACATAAAAATTTAAAGGTATAATTATGTTTCTTGCTTAGAAATTATTCATTTTTCTGGCACCCACAGCTATAGCCTGGGTCCTGGGACCACTAAATCAGGTACGAAAAAAGAAAGTTAACGTGATCTGGTTGGGAGTAAAGTATAGACATACCAGCATTCTACCCTACTTCCTCATCCCCAACTTACCCAAAAAAGTAGAGGAATCTATGTACTGGGGACACTTCTTGGCTTCCCTCTCAGTTGAATGTGAGCATACACTTGTTAAGGTAAACCAATTCTTAATGCCTTCGTCTTCCCCCCTGTACCCCCCAGTTTTAGACAACTTTTAATTGCTCATTCTAATTTTCTCCAATCATTACCAGGGGTGAAATGATGTTCCTTATTCTGAGGAAATGTTACTCAGCTGTCCAAATCCAAATCTGTTCCAGTACTTTTATAGTATTGCTTACCAATGTGTAAGCAAAGCTTCATCCTCAGCTTCTATTCCTGTTAGGACTCAATTGTAGCCTCCCAGAGCTACCAGCATGAGTTCAACTAGCCAGCTATGTGTAGGACCTTCCATTTCCCCTAGATTTATCCCCTTTCCCTATAAGTATCTGCAGTGTTTATCTCTCTTGTTAACTGACAAAATATTTCTTATTGATATTCATGCTTCAGAATTTAAAAAAGGCCTACTTTCAGCCCATCTTTGAATTGTTACATCCTCTCAATATGCTCTCAATTTATGGACCCCAGTGGCCACCTCAAGTGAACACACCAGGATATTCACTCTCCAGTTCCAATCATCTTCCAGTCCTGAAAGGGGTTCTTTATAGGCATGTCCTACTTTAATGCATCTCTCAAATGTCATAGGGCTATACCCCATATGCTTATCTTCTTGATAGGCCTATTTTCTATTGCCTTTCTGCCTGACCATATGGCCAAACCATCAGCCAATGCCCATGAGTCAGTAAAAACCCAAATATAGAGTTAAACTGCATGAAATTCAGTCCACCAGTCTTATTTGTTTTTACCTTCCCACCTAGTAAAAGCAACTCACAGGAGAGTTTCTACTATCATATATGCCTAAGAGTCAACAGTTACTAAATCTTATTTCCCAGACAAATTCTATATATACATATATACCTAATTTCTCTATAAAATGGTATGACTTTTTCTGAAAAAGTGATTACTAGTATATTTAACAAATTCAATATTTATGTAAAGGAGGACATTTCTGGCAGTCTTGAAAGCATACTTCTTAGGCATATGCTTTCCTAGCTTCTGGGTAATAAGACCAGACTCTTAGTTGTATTTATGTTTCAGTTTCCACAACATTTAAATATCCTTATGTGTCATTCTCACTTTAGGCCTGTGAAGGTATCAGACAAAGGATCATCACAGATAGTTGATGTGCTCAAATTAATCCAACCAACAAATGGCATATAAATAAATAAAAATTAAGTTTGTTGTAATTTTTTTAAATTAATAATTTAGCCATTTCTAAAGTCCTGCCTAAAAACAGGTTTGAGAGTTTTCCTGAACCTTTGTTCTACTCTGTCTATGATTTCACAATGGCATATTTCTTGATGATTAACAACGTGCTACCTGAATGGAGACTAGGAATAAGAGAGAAAATCCCAACATGGACTCTTGTCAAGCTTGGCACAAGCAAAAAGAAAGGTAGTCCCTCAGATAATTCAAGTGCAAACCTATTCCCCTCCTTAGAGCTGAATTATCAGAATACTATAAAAGTATTTGAATATTTTCTGATGTGTGTGTGTATGTGTATAGGATAGAAGAGTATGTTTATAACATGTTAAATTGAAGAGTGACAAAATAATATTTGTTGCCTGTTATGTTTTAAGGTAAATGAGCTCAAAAATAGTGTAAAAAAAATCCAACATTTAAAAAATGTTCTAAATTTAATATACTTCAAGAACTTCCAAATCAGAATAGCCAATTGAAAAATCACCTATCATCATTGTTATCAGCAACAATGCTGATTGATTAAATACTTCCTGCTTTACTGGCATAGTTTTTAATTTGTTTGAGTATCATAAAGAAATTTAAGATTCATCTGAAATGAACTAGTAATGAATTTTGTTTTTTGAGTTATATAAAAAAGATTTAAACACCTGAGATGTGATATCAGTTTTGCAGGTAGGGAAATATAATACACATACATGTAATATAGAATACATATATTTACATATACATAATTTGACCTGTGTTCTGTGATATATGTATAATATATTACAAAATTGATATGTGCTCTATATCAAAAAAGAATGAAGTAGGATATAAACTATATTCATAATAGAGGTCACATATTACACCTCACTAAATCTAGTTCATAGGTCACATATTAGAGCTCATTGGATTTGCACATTTTATTGACAATATTTCAAAATTGTTATCAACATTTAACTATCAAAAGAATTTACTTAAAAATGCAAGTATCTAGATTCTATGATTCTTTGTTTACCAATGAAAAGGCAATGTAGTAGATGTGTCCTCTTACCATAATTAATTACAATAGGATGCAAAGAACAATGTCCCATATGAGTTAAAATATACTAGGCAGACAATGAAGCTAGAAAATGTAAGTCAACAGCAAAATAAGCAGTTTGTAGAAACTACCCCTGAGATGACAGAATGTTGGAATCAGCACAGCTCTTATACATACCATCAAGGACTTTAAAAAAAATAATTTTAAGAAATGAGTTAATAAAAAATTTAAGTAGAGAAATAGAAACTATAAAGAAAATTCAAATAGAAATTATAGAAGTAAAAAGTAAATATATAAAATTAACAATTTACTGGAATTAACAAAAGTATAGAAAAAACAATCTGAAGAAAAAGTCACCAAAAAATGAAGTTTAAGAAAAGTGAACAGAATATTAGTGAACCAAGAGAAATATAAAATTTTACATCATACATGTTATTTAGCTCAATAAGAAAGAAAAGAAAGAATGGGGATGAGGAGAAATGCTTAATAAAATGTTGAAAAATTCCTATATTAAAAAAACTAATAATAAATATTTCTAGATTAATGTAGTCTAACTAAATGTTATGCCTAATATTGAACTGAATCCTAAAGAAAAATAATAACAAAAAACTATGAAGGACATAATTGTCATGACTGATGAAATTGGAATATGAATTTAGAATTTAATACTAGTATTGCACTTGTGTTAAATGTCTTCATTTTGAAAATTGCTTTGTTTTTATGTAATATAATAACATTGTTGTTAGAAAATAATATAATGAAAAATTTTAGGTGAAAAGGAATTTGTGTCTCCAACTAACTCTTAAACGGTTCAGAAAAACTGTCATCCATCATTCTACAAATATATGGTAAAATAACATTTTTAATAAATATTTATATATACATATAGCATATAATAAGAGCATAGTGAAATTACACATTGAATAAATACATATAAACAATAAATGAATAATAAATTAATTCGGTTAAAGAATAGCAGAAGTTCCTTGAACTAATTTTGTAATTTTTTCTCTCTGTTTGAAATATATCATAATGTAATGTTATAATTCTAAACATAAACAAACATATAATAAAAATGAGGCTATTTATTGCCAGAATTTCTATGTGGAAAAAATTATCTGGCATCCAGTAGCAGCAAATCTCTTCTTAGGAAAAGAAATCTAATCCCCTCATCTATGGTGTTTCCTAAACCATTAACTTGATGGTACGTTTAACTGCACCTGATTTATTTTACTCAATTTATCTGCCTTACACGTAAAGGTGTGTGTTTACCACACTTGATCTAAAAGTAAAGATTGTTATAGGCTAGAATCAATAATATGCTGAACATTCAACAATTAGTTCTCCGTGGGAAAAAGCTTGTTTTGTAACATCTGCCAGTGTGCATGGTATAAATACTCTTACTATGGCCAATTTTCAGCTGAGATCACAGCTAGAGATCACAGAACATAATTGTGGGAAGGGCTGCACAAAGAACTCTTTTGAGCTACTTGATACAAGCTGGTTCCAGCACATCACTGGCTGGATTTGCCAAAGTATTTCAAATTTGCTTGTAAGGTTTAGATGGACCTTAAAGATTGTATAGACTTAAAGAAAGTGTGATAGGGCAAGAAAAATTACATTTTCAGCAATGGGCAGAAAAATAACTAAGACCTTGCTATGGAAATTTATAAGATATATTTCTTGTATATACAGATAGTATGAGAAAGAAAGTTTAGAATAGCAGTTTTACAGGAATTAGGACTTCTAGAGGCCTTCCAGTTTCAACTATACTTAGCCTTTCTGAATTCTAAATTACAAAATTAGTTGAATATATGAATCATTTTTCCAACTTGCCATGTCAATATACTACTATCTAAGGTGCATTTTCTTTTTGTGTTCTCATTTACAAAACTGATCTAATTGATTTCAAATACTTAAGTGGTTTTATGGAGTTATCTATTTTGTGTTTATTAATTCATTTCAGTCTATTGAAAGCAAATTGCAGATTCACCCCCATCTATTTGAATGGTAGTTTTTGATTGAAGGCACTTAACATAATCCACAAACTTGAGATAATTTTCTAACTCAATTGAACTATAACTTTTTAATTTTTTTTTTTTTACTTTCTGGGACTAATGAGACTCTATCTTAAAAAAAATTAAGATTGTCTGAAAATAATATGGAATTCAGCAACGGCCCTGAGAATAACTAATATACTCCTGCACATTTGTAACTTAAATTACATTTTTTTTGCCATGTTGGGCTTCTATGGTTTAATTCCTTAACCAGATTGTTTCACTGTTATTTAATATGGCACCTTAGTCATTGTGATTGTGATTGGTAAATTACTTAGCTGTCTTTCTTGGCCTAAATAATTTCCTTTTGTTTCTGTTATAATTTGTCACAAAGTATCTTACCTTGTATAATTTTAGGGTTAAACGGGTCAAGAATTCTGTAAAGGATTATAAATGGTTTAAAATATGCCCAATTTGGAGCTAACTAATTAGCCTTCCACAATTTTATGAATGCTGGCAGAAGACACGAAGTCTATGGATCAGAGACAAGGACTCCTTACTCAGAGCTCACCAAGCACCATGGGTTTTATGTTTACAATACCTTCTGTTCCCAGGTACCATAAAGGTGGAACAGAGTGGTGTAGGTAGGAGTTTCAAATGTAGTAGCTTTGTCTTACAACTGGAGAATCCAAAGGTAAGGGGGCCTTGATCTTTTATAATTGGCTTGAAGAACACTTTCCCAAACTTTACCCCAAAAGAGATGTTGTATATATATATATATATATTATTTTAGATAGCAAAAATCCTCACCCTCTACTCTAAAAGAACATACTACCATTATCTTCCAAAACTGTTCTCTATATAAGCATTATTGAAAAAAGGTAGCTGGTAACACAAACTTTCTCAACCCCTTGCTATTCTTCCATCCAAGCTGGGGTTCCTTTAGAAATTTGCTTATCACAGGGATCATTAGGTTAGGTCAATCCTAGGAAAATCTCCCTTTTAAAAATCCAATTGTGCCAAATAAAATAACCTCACCACAGATGTAATATCCCATTATATTCACATACCAATTCCACATTCACTAGGTAGGAATTATACAAATGAGTAGGTCATTGAGGTTCATTTAAGCATTCTGCTACCACAGCTATTGTGTAAGGAAGATATTAACTTTACATCACTAGTTTCTCATAAATCATCTTGAATTTTACTTATAAACTGTCAACTAATGGTCACTATTGCCAATTCAATGCCAACAGGAGTCCCTAATTTGGGGTGGGATGAGGGGAGAGATTTTATTCAACAAAAACAGGTCAATTGTGAAGCAGTTCAGCTGTGGAATCACACAGCTGTGACAGCTCAATTGTAATGCACTTGGCTCTGGAACAGCATAGCTGTGAGAAAGTTCAATCATGAAACAGCATAGCTGTGGAACATCATGGCCCTGAGCTGGCCTCGGGGAGGCAGTCTGGCCAAGGAGACCTCGGTGTTGCAGTGCCAGTGTTGCAGCTCTAGCCAATGTTGTAGCTCCAGCCAGGGAAACAGTCTTCTACAGAAACTGAAAATGTGCTCCACCAAGACAGAGGTGAAGCAGGTTTATATAGAGTAGATGTTCTACTCCTGGTCCCTAGTCTATTCTCATGCAAATGAAGACTTCAAATCTTCACAATTTCATTGGCTCGAAAGCAGTGTCCTGATTGGTCAGAATGAAGCTGCTCTGATTGGTTGGTTAAGATACAAATGAAGATAGAGCTGTACAGCTTCTGTTGGATAAGGAAGTCTCAGTCCCATTGATCAAGTTCCGATCCTAGGAGCTCTCTTAGAAGGACAGATTCAGATGGCTGAAATAGTTCAGAAGGCTTGGCAGACCAGTCTGTGGCTTTGCCCTGAAATTCAGGGTGCATGAGAAATTTTTGTAAACAGTGGCCACTAGGCTCTGGTTATAATTTTGAGCCCAATTAACTATATCTTTTTAGCAGATATAGTCCTCTTGAGGTCAACAAAACTAATAATTGAAAAAAAATCAGAATTTTTTTTTTATTAGCAAGCTATTTTACTTTTTTAGTAGTCAGATATAAATGCTATTATACATGAAACATTTTAGAATGTGCCCATCATTGAAGAACAGAAATTGGAGAGGTCACCATAAGATTAAGATTTCTGGGAAGAAAAGAGTAATTATGAGCCTTGATTAATAAGTAATGATTGAAAAGATGGATTTAAAAAAAAAGAATACTATTTGCTGTAGAAAATGGTACTATAGTAACTATATCAAATTAATGGAATACCGTGATGATAGAAAAAACTTGTGAAAAGTCAAGATCAAAGTAGCTATGTTTATAGGTAGGTGCACTTAAAATCTGTCCTACAAATGATCCAAACATTTTTTTTTTTTTATCCAATAAATCAGGCAGGTCTCAAAGACTGTAGAAACTAAATCCAAACCAGCTTAAGAACAAATGTTTATTAACATAACTAATGAAATTGATAGGCAGTTTAAATTGTCTACCATGTTTCAGTGGGAAAACTGGCATTATTATGATACAATATCTTATTTACCATTTAATAATTTGCTTTTTTTCAGATTTTATTTTTAGATAATTTCTTTACATAAGGTAATAAAGATGATTTGCAGGTTCCTCAGCTCTCAACACATCAAAATGAAAAAAAAAAAAAAAGGAAAAAACAATCTCACTCTCCCAGATCTCAAAACCATTCCTGGAAAATCACTGATATGTCCTTCATAGATTAAATAAACCCTCCATACAAATGACCTTATCTTGTGAGATATAAAACTGTGACTGGTTAGTTGGCATCATGTGTTCTTGTGGCAGGATGGCCTTTTCATGTGAATAGAATGTTCAAAAGCTGAGAGAAAAACCTTACCATTAAAAAAAAAATGACAGCCACTTCCCCCAAAATTGAAATAGGTAGGTAATAAGTTTGTGATGAAAGTTATCATAATATTTATACATATTGCATTGTCTATTTTGCTCATAAAACAAGTTAAATTTTAAATCCTATTAAATAGAAAATATTTGACTGACAATACCAATACAGGAACACTTGGCAGCATGTGAAAGTAATTTGTAAAACATAAAGTAGCCTAAAAATGTTTGTTATTTTTATTAGATTACATTTAAATTGATAAATTTAAGGATTTGCATTCAACATTAGGATGGTCATATGGAATTTCAATGACATTACACATAATTCAGTGTAATGACATGGGTAACAGAAATAGATGAATTTTTACACAGAGCACTCCCACCTATCTTGAACTTCTCTTAACTAACCACACTTGTCTCTAAAGAGTTAAACCAGGAATCTCTAGAATAATCTCTACTAGAGTATATCTCCTGCACAGTTTGTTTTATACTAGCCAGAAGAAATTCTATAGGATTTCTTATTTCATGATGATGAAACAACAATGTTAAAAATATGAGGAGGCTACCACAGTAAGCCAACATGTAACCTCATCTAATAAATGAGATTTCATAGCAATAATGATTTTCAAAAAAAAGATATGATACTTAATTTGGTAGTCATGGAGCACAATTTTATTTCTAAGCACAGCTGAATATAATTGGATGATGATCAAAGAATAAGTATAAAATAATATATATTTTTAAATTTTTTGCTTTGTGTATAGCAGTTGCCAGAAACATTTTTCTTTCTCTCTTAAATGTTACTTTTTATTGTCCCTGTCATAAACATTCAAATTAAATCTGGACTTATCAATAATAATTCATTCTATTATATACAAGTCCTTATATTTAAGTCAATTGACATGGATATATATATATATATATATATTGCCTGTTTATTTGTTGCTTTTAGGTTTATATCCCACATATAAGTGATATAATGTGATTTCAACTTTTTCTGTCTGGTTTATTTCTCTTAGCATGATTATCTCAAGGTCCATCCATGTTGTTGCAATGGAAGAATTAAATCTCTTCTTATGGCTGAGTAATATTCTATTTGCTTCTCTTCATCTCTCTCTCTTCCTTCCTTCCTTCCTTCCTTCCTTCCTTCCTTCCTTCCTTCCTTCCTTCCTTCCTTCCTTCCTTCCTTTTTATCTTCCCATTGTTACAAATATTGCATACTGTGTGTAATGGGAGCTACATACCATCTGGTTGTGCTTTTTGTGATCAAGTATAGGGTTAATTTGTAGCTGCTCTGTAGTAGCTCTACTATATATTTATCTTCAGGGGTGCCTGAGGCCATAATGATGACTAGTTGTCAAAATAAGAAGGAAATTCTCTGGCTAATTGTTCATAATGAACTGTTAATGTCCTAAAACTCAGGGGAATGGGCTCTGTGCCAGTTTATCTACAGTGATAATTAAAACTGTATAGACTGATAATGTGTATCTGGTTTACCTGGTTACACAGCCTGGTTGTGATTCTGTGGCCAATGAGGTATTAAAAAATTCCTCAGTAAGCATGTGATGTAGCTTTCCTGAGACAAGATATCTCACAATCTCTTGGTGTTGCATAATCTAAAGAAGAAATAAATCTGGTTAGACTTAAAAGGACATTAAAACCTGTACCTGAAAGTGTACTTGAACTTTCTCCTGTTTCATTGAATTCCTTATCTTTATTAAAGCCTTAATTAGTTAGGATATTGTGGGTCTTATCAATTATTTGAGGAAATAAATAATTACTGTAGTAATAATAGCAGCCATTAATGATGATTGCTTAACTACATTACACAGAAATTAAAGATTGAATTTTTAAATTTATCACATACCTTATTTATTTACTGGATGATATATATCTGTAATCATGAAAGTCTCTCAATATATTATTTAGTTACCATAAAGTACAATTTTTAATAAAAGATATATTTCCCTTTATTTACCAGTTCTCAAAATTATAAATTACCTACCTTAAATTCTCCAAAAATGATCAATGATTCTGTGTACATATTTGTGAATATATGTTTATTTAAATTTTAAATGTTTGAAAGTATTCAATCAATTTAAAGTACTTACTGATAGAGTGTCTTGCATTAATTAAGTACTGATGCTTGAAGAAGCTCCAGTATGAGTCTCTTGAGTATCTTCAGGGTGATGATGTTTAATATTTACCTTCATGTCAGACATGACAAGCCATAATCATTGATCTAGTACATTAATCTCTCCAACTGGATTTAGTCTTATAACCAAGAAACATGATTCCTTTAGTGAAAGAAAAAAAAACATATTTAAATGTTTATCATTTTTAAAGGGTAGTTTAGAAAGAAGAATCCACTTACACAAAAACCTGTTTATCTCAGGCACTAATCTGTGTGCCAAAGTAAATAATAACACTAATATCATTATTATAATTATTAATAATAGTATGTACTTCTGAGAACAAAACCTGAAAACTGGTCTTATTCAAATATGAGATTAAAATTTTCACAAAATCAATGCAATTGGAACCAGTCAAAAGGCTCAAAAAGATTCTTTGTTGTAAATATACCCTGTTGCTAATAGGATTAAAATTTTAATATGTAATTCTAGTTTATATTCTCAGTTTTTTCACATATTATATCTGAGATTTAAAAAAAACATAATTATAGCAAGTGAAATAAGTCAGCTAGAAAAAAAAATACCATATGATCTCACTTATGTGAAGAATAAAAAAAAACAAACCAAAAAAAATAACCTCATAGATATGGAGAACAGACAGGTGGTTGCCAGAGGCAAGGAGTGGGTGGTGGGCAAAATGGGCAAAAACAGTCAAAAGGTACAAACTTTCAGTAATAAAATAAATAAGTCTCAGAGAGACAATGCACAGGATACTGACTATATTTTAGAATACTTTATTATATATTTGAAAGTTGCTAAGAGAGTAGATCTTAAAAGTTCTAATCACAAGAAAAAAAATGTATGGTGATGGATGTTAAGTAAATTTATTCTTGGGATCATAATACACACAATATCAAATTATTATGTTGTACTGCTAAAAATAATATGAGTAAGAAAGGAAAACTACAGGTCAATATCTCCCATGAGCATCGATGAAAATATTCACAACAAAATAATATAGATTCTATATAACAATGTATAAAAGAATTATATACCATGACAAAGTGGAAGTTATTCCAGGCATGTAACACTGGTTAAATATTTCAAAATCAAACAATTTAATTTAGCTTATCAAAAGCTAAAGTAGGAAAATTATAGGATCATACTCATTAATATAGAAAAAGCATTTAACAATATTCAAGAAAAATTTATTAACTCAGCAAATTAGTAAAAGTGGTAATCTTTCTCACCTTGCTAAAAAGAACTTCAAAAATCTTTAATTAACATCACACTTAATGGTGAGAAACCTGATGCTTGCACAGTAGAGATCAGAAATAAGGTACAGAAACATTGTACTGCAAGTAAAAGCTAATACCACAAGACGAGGAAAGGAAATTTAAACAAGTGTACTTTCTGGGAAGGAAGAAATAAAGTTATATTTGTAGATGAACTGATTATCTATGTAGAAAATTCCAAAGAATCAATAAATATGCCCTCTTGAAACTAATATATGATTATAGTAAAGTTGCAGAGTATAAAGTTAATATACAAAAGTCAATTGCTTTTCTGTATACCAATGATAAAAATTGAAATTCAAAATTAAGAAGCTCTGTAAATAATGTATTATTTACATTATAAATCCCAAAATAAAATATTTAGATATAAAGCTAATAAAATGTGTGCAAGATCTGTGAGAAAAACTATAAAACTCTTATAAAAAATAAATCAAAGTTTATGGCCATGGTACCCTGAACAAACCCGATCCCGTCTAATCTTAGAAACTAAGCAGGGTGGGATCTGGTTAGTACTTGGATGGGAGACCACCTAGGAAGATAGGTACTGTAGGCGCAAAAAATTAAAAAATAAAGTTTTAAATATTAAGGGATTGTAAACTGACAAGGTCCTTACAATCTGTGAGGTCAGCCAAGGGTTGCCTTGCCTAAAAAAAAAAAATTAATTTATTAAAAAAAAAGAAATCAAGGAAAGTCTAAATAAATGGAGAGTTATTCCACATTCATCAATAGGAAGGTTCAATATTATTCATTTCTCAAAAACCAAAGGACTTTAAAGAACAGAGAATGAACTATAATTTATGCAAATTAAAAAATCATTTAAGACATCAAGAATTAATTTTAACTCTATTACAAAAGTAGTTTTTTTTTAAAAAAAAAAACCTTACTAACAGGTGTAAAAGAAAAAAAGTCTAACATAAGTAACACTGAAAGTGACTAGTCTTTGTAAAACTAAAGATAAAATGAACCACACATAAGCACTGTATACTAGTTTGCAAAATTGTTTCCCACAGTGGTATGGTTAACAATTATGACACTACTATACATGTATATTGGAATTGAATAATTAAGTAAATGAAAGACAAATAGTGAAAGCTAGGTTTCTCACTGTTGGAAAGGGAGGTTACCCACAAGCAAGGGAAGGAGGCTAGAAAAATGCATATGGTAAAGGACTAGAGTTAAAGATATCAGTTTCCTACATATACGGATGGTTATAGAAATATTTATAGAGGATTATTACACGCACATATATTGTTTTTCACTCAGAGATGAGAAGGCATAAGAGAAATGTATAGCTCACCAAAGACTAACATTTATGCTGACAGAAGATTTTTCATCAGCAACAATGGAAGTTAAAAAACAGTAAAATAATATATTCAAAGATATGAGCAAAATTTCAACTTAGGAGTCTATTTCAAATAAAACTATATTTCATGACAAATGGTGACATATTTCTTTAATTTACTAAAGAAATTTCTAAAATATATATTTCAGGAAAAAGAAAAATTACTCCCAATAAATGAATAAGGTTCAAAGAAAAAATTTAGCAAATTAACTAATGGATGTTGATGTAAATCTAACCCAGTTTTTGTGAGAAATAATAATAATAACAAAGTCTAAATTTTAAACTAAGTAAAATAAAAATTATTGTTTCTCAAGGGCGTGCAACTCAAGAGAAAGTTAATCAAAAATTATTCTGAGATTCACATAGGGAATACAGTTAGCATTAATGTAATAGCTAGGTGGAGAGCTAGAGGAGAAAAAGAGCAATTAAGAGGATCATTTTATAACCTATATAAATGTCTAACCAATGTACTGTATACTTGAAACTAACAAAATAAAATAAAAAAAATAATAATAAATTATTCTGAGATTCACATATTTCTTGGAAGAAGAGTTAAATACTGCTTGACTTTAAACTTTGTTGCTAATATATGACAAAAGTTTAGAGTAAACTTTAAAATAATGGAAATAGAAATAAAATTGGTATAAAAAAACAAAAGACATCAAAAGTAAAAAATAAACAGTGGGAACAAGTAAAATGCATGCTAATTATTATTTATAAGACATTAAAGTGCACTTTGTCAGTTAAAAGAACTTTTTAGATTTTATATAAATAATTCAGCTACATTTTACATGAGGAACATAAAATTTAATAAATAGAAATGATAAAAATAAATCATAAAAAAAAGATTTTTCCCCCAAATATAATTATTTTCTTCCAGGAAAATATAATCTGAATAGTTTCATTCTGATTATATTGGTGTAATTATAATACTTTTAGTTAAATTAAACTTTAATATGAGAATTATTAGGATTAAATATTGTCATTCCATAATGACAAATCAAGTCATTCAAATCTAAGTCATCAGTAAGATATTCCAATTTTAAACTAGTATGTTCCTGATAAAAATTTTCATATTAATAAATTAGAAGTAGATACAAATTAATGCATAAATGGATAAAGTTATTACATTATGATAGAATACAAGTCTCTTGGTTATTTATAAATCAAAAATAATAACAGTAAAAATATATATTTGAAAATTCAAAGTAATAAGCTTGATATAATTAGCATTTGAAAATTCTGAAATGAACAATTGGAAAATTGTTTTCTCAGGCTTGCAGAATTAATTTATAATAATTAATTTTGTACATTATTAGAAAACCAAGTACATTTAATTAAAATCATTTTTATTATATAATCCATGTCTCCGATGACAAAGCTATGTAATAAATTATACCAAGTAACATGTTACCCAAAAGCCCACCACCATGACAAATACTGATAATTTTCAAGTATCTATCCTCTCCTTCTATTTTAAATAATAAATTATCATATAAATTTAGAAAGGGCGATAGATGCACTGTCAAATAGAGTGTGGAAATAGAAATGAGGAGTGCAACCTCTACATCACTTCCTTAAAAGAGAATTACTTACTTTTTATCTACTGTATTCTACTTTCCACGTGTACTGGTGAGCCAGCTAGTGCTGATTATTCAATGTAGGCAAACCCATGAGGTAATGAGACTGCAACTGCAAACACACAAAATGTGTGTGCTTGAATGCTGAATGCTGCAAAACTCCCTATTGGCCCCAAACCTTCCATTTATCTTTGAATAATAAGTAATAAGAAAGAAACCCCTGCCTTATTTGTAGATTATCTTTATATATTCTTGGTATTGATAAATTATTTTTCAGGTATAATTTATAAATTAAATTAATTTTTTAGTTTGTAGCTTGTCTTTGTAGTTGTGTGTTTTATTTTGAGGAACATATATATTTGTCATTTGAAACTAGATGCATTATCAATATTGTCTTTGACTTAGTGTTTTTTTTGTCTTATTAATGAACTCATTTCTCTTCCAAGGTTATAAAAACATTACCTAAACTACCTTTTGAAAATTTAAGGTTGAGACTCACATTGTGTGTAATCCATTTGACAGTTATTTTTATGTAATAGGAAAGGTAAAGACTCAACTTTGTTTACTTTCAAATGGATCATCAATTACTTAAAAATATTTATTGAACATCCCATCATCTTCCACTGATTTGAAATTGCATCTCCGTGACCTCCACTCATAGGAATCTTAATAGAAATCACAATTTTAGAAATGAACATTAAATTATTTCATAATCCTGAAGTATGTACTCTAGGATCCACAAACATTCTTCTAAAGTATATTATCTATAGAAATTCTTCTCTAGTGCAGTATAAAATATACATATGTGTATATTCATAGCAGTGTTGTTTATAATTACCAAAGAATGAAAAAACCCAAATGTCAATTAGGAGAAGAGTAAATATGAATTCATGTTTTTTTTTCTATTTAAATATGAGGAAAATCAGGTGTAAGGTAGACATTAATGTTAGGTGACAAGGAACATGTTAGATGACAAAAGTACAATGTGAAAACACTTTTATATATTAAGTGTTGAAAATAAAACTAAATATTTTACTGGTTATATGGTTTAATATATACACACATGTTATAAAATTGGTATAAAGAATATCAAGGGAATATAAAACACAAAATTTTGGAGAGCATGTGTGTAGGAATGAGAGAACAGAGCTTGACAGAGAATGTATAAATTTAGACAAAGAACAGTGGAGGGAATAGCATGTAAAATTTATATATAATCTTTACCTTGATTCAAGAACTGTTAACATTTATATGATTTGCTCCACCTTTCTTTTCCTATTCTGCATGTGTATACACACACAGACATATTATTTTCTATTTCTTCTAAATCTTTCGATTTCTATACATGTTTTACAATCAGCTTTGTCAGAATCCATAAGTAGCTTGCTGGGATTGTGATTTGGAAAACATTAAATCTATAGATCAAGTAATGGAGAACTGACTTCTTAATGATATTGGAACATTCAATTTTGAACATTCTGTATTTATTTGTTTTTTTAAATATTGTCTTAGAAAGTTTTGTAAATTTTAGTGTAGAAATTTTGCATATATTTTAATTGTATTTATATACATTCAATATTTTTAACTATAAAATGTATTTTTAGTTTTTATGTAATTTGCCATTATTTGTTACTACTATATAAAAACAAAATTTAATTTGGTTTTTGACCATGTAACCTATAATCTTGGTAAATTAATTTCTTATTTATTGTTGTTTAATTGTAAATTTCTTAAGAATTTTTTTTTCAAGCAATCTTATCTTCTGTAAATAGAAATAGTTCACTATTTTATTTTTCTTGTCTTATTGCTAGAATATCCAGTGCAAGGCTACATACAAATGGTGAGAATGGACACTTATGTATTTATATAGTCAAATTGTGGTCTATTTTATTCCTTTTTATTTGTTAAATTCCCCATTACCTAATCCTTCTTTCTTGCCTTTATTAATCTAGTGTTTTGTTTTTATTATTCTAGTGTATTTTTTCTATTGACTTTGCAGCTATTCTGCCTTACATTTTTTAAATTTACTTCTCTAGGATGAAAAAATACATTTTAAGCTATTACATAAAATGTAAAAAGCTTGCCACAGATAGATCTCACTATTCCCATATTCTGCACTATTGTTTTCATGTATAATACATAAACATACATACATCATGAACCACAGAAGGCAATGTTATATTCACCATATTGGGTGCTCTTCATTTCTTTCTGTACCGTGTTTCCATCTGCTCTCATTTCTCTTTATTTTAAATGACCTATTTACTGTTATTTATAGTGCAGTTCCATTACATGCACATTTACTCATATTTGGCTTATCTATAGAAGCCTTTATTCTGCCTTCATATGAAGAAGAGATTTGTTGGACTTGGAATTTTGAGTTAACAGTATTTTTTTCATGTTTTCTCTGATCTATAAAGGTTTTTTTCTATTTTCTTCTCTTCTACATTATCTCTGAAAATAATGCAGCTGTCTTTCTTATTTTGTGTCTCTATACATAATGAATTACGTTTTTTGGATGCTTTCATTATATTTTTATTATCTTTGGATTTTAAAAATTTGACTGTAATGTGTCTACGTGGCATTTTCTTTGCATTTATACAGACTAGGGTTTGTTGAGTTTCTTGGATATAATATCTGTGTCATTTAAAAATTTGAGAAGTTTTGAAACATCTCTTCAAATATTCTTTTCTATCTATGATTTTTTCTCTTCTTCACTGATTTCATTTGAACATACATGATATGAAGTCATAATCACAGAATTAACTGAAAATCTTTTATTTTAAAAAAATTATTTCTCAATTATTGTATTGGATTATTTTGATTGGTCTATGTTCAACTTAACTGACACTTTCATCTGACTTTAATATGTTGTTAAAATCACCCAGTAAAACTTTAATTTTGTATTTTATAAATTTTAATTCTAGAATTTATTTTTAAATATTTTTCTCTTAAAAAATAAAAACAAATACATATATTTTTTATAACTATTGATTTTTATTTATCATTAAGCAAATTTGTTGTAAGTTCTTGAACACATTAGTGACAGCAACATCAAAATCTTTGTGTACTAATTTGAACATCTGGGTCAATTCTATGTCAATTTCAGTTGACTGCCTTGTCTTTTGAATATAGGTCACATGTTTTTGTTTCATTCATGTCTAATATTTTTTATCATATACATGATACTGTGAATGATAAATTGTTGACATTTTGGATTCTGCTATCTTCCCTTGAAGAGAGTTGATTTTTGTTCTACCAGATAGTAAACTTGACTGGGTTTTGTATTCATCAGGAAGTCCTGGAAACTTCTGCATGCATATGTATAGTTCAGACCTCAGTCAAAGTTTTTTAGTGAAATTTATACTTAGATTTTGGCCTTCACTCTTCTGCATTTTCCTCCCAATATTTTCTTCTTTACCCTCCATGTTTTCTTGAAGTTCTAACTTTATGCTCCAGTTCATAGAGCAGGTACGCAGCAAATTTCTATTTGACTTTATGCCACCTTAAACCACAGAACTGGACAGCACCATCTGTAGAAAAGTTGTAAAACATGATTCCTAGTCATTACGTTGCCCTGATTCAGGCATCGCAGCCTTCCAGTTTTTGCCTGCTTTTGGCAACTTTGTAGTGCCTTCATGTGATTACTTTTTAATATTTTATTTAGATTTATAACTTATTTCTAGAAAGATTAATCTGATATAAGTTAAACATTACTTGAAATAGAACTCTGTTTTGGTATTTTTTTTTAATATGGGTATTGGATTTGTGTTTTTTTTATTATTATAGTTTCTAATATATACATACATTTTGTATATTTCACAATAAAACACAAGTAGATTTTTTAAGCACAAATAAATAGACCTTTGAAATTACATTGATTTTACCTTTCTAAAAAAATTTAGGGTAACTTGATTACTTGTACTTATATTATTCTTCCCATATCATATTTTTATTCTTGATATTCTTAGAGTAAAAAATTTTATTGATTTTTTTTGAAATTTGTATAAGGTTTGAGCTGGAAATATTTATTTCAAAGTCAAAAGCAGAGACCTCATCTTCAGCTGGGGACAACCAAATTCTAGCACGGGTTGTACTCTTTAAGAGTCTCAAGCCCATATCAGCAGTCCTATTTCTTTTTAAGATGCTATTTTCTTTAAATATTAGCCCTCAGTTGATAATCTAAGGTTTAAAAATGTTGTGGTTTTCTTCCGTTTCACTTAAGGAAGGGGAGACAAAATGGTGGCTATGAGGTAAGAATGTGGGAACTAGCAGAATAATTCAATATTTATATTTCAACCAAGCGTTTGCTACACTGCCATTCTTACTTGCTCCCTTTGTGCTAGCATTTTTGTGATTCTGTTGGTCATCCAGAGAAGCTCTCTCCTCCATTGCAATTGGTACCTATGGTTACTGGAATTTGGCTTCCTGGTTCTACTTTATCTATGAATAAGTAGAAATTTCTCATTCAAAGATATGCTATCTCCTTTCCCATTTGTTTTTATGTGTTTATTTTTATTATTTTATTGGATCCTCATTGCAAAGAGAAACAGACATGTACCTTGAACTCACTACCTTCACATGCACTATTTATTGGTTTAAACTGATATCCTGGTCAATAAAAATGTTGACCTTTTGAATTAAAACCTTTCAAACGAATTCCTTCTTTTTTAATCCTGTGTGGTTTCTTTTTTAAAATCTAAAACAAAATGTGTATTTTTGTAATCCTGTTTGATTTAATTTCAAGAATTTTAGACCCTTTTGTTAACCTTTTAAAGTGCTCTTGACTCTATTTTGTCATCTGAAATATCACACCTCCTTCCTGCCAGTATGCCATCTGTGATGACATATGGTGGTTTAACTACTACAGCATGATTTGAAAAGGGTCATTGCATCACTGTCAGCCTGAATCCTACCTTAGAGAACTAACCTGAGGCCATTTTCCAGGTGTAGAGATAACTTTTCTGGTCTTTTAAAAATGTTCCCTTGGTACAACTAAAACTATTTGTTCAAAAGGAAAGAAAGTAAATTTTAATGAACAAATAAATGTCAAGCATTTCAAGTGCATTATCTCTATTAAATCTCAGCAACATAAGTATGTAATATTTTTCTAGTATTATAGAAGGGGACATTGAAGCAAAAGTAGTTTATGTAATTTTCTTGAGGTTACACAGACAGCAACTGAGAAGAATGAGACTTGAAGTCATGGTTTATGTCTCTAAAACTCACGATCCTTCCACTGCTGCACTTCCATTTTAGCGTAATGAAATAGCAACACTCAGTAATTCCAATAGTTTTCTGTGCTGATCCTAGGCTGGACTGTATAAGGAGTATCTCAATCTTCTCTAGTTTGCTCTTATTTCAAAAAAGACTTCACTATAATTAATAAGCAATAAGATTTCTGGAAGTTTTTAGTTGTTTATTTTAGTTCAGTTTCACAAAGAAATCTAACGTCTCTCTAATTCTCTCATGTACAAAAAATAAAGTCACTCTAAAACTCCAGGCATTTTATCTGTACTCCAAATAGTGAGAAGAAAAATGCCAAAAAAAAAACAACACTGAAAATATGTAATAGTTTATTATCTTTCCTTTTAAGAAGCTTTCTCAATGCCTTTCACCATTGGTTAGAACTATATCACCTAGTCATTTATGAGAATAAGAGAGAAGGGAAAATTTTAAAATAAATATTATTTAATTTATATTTTCATATTGTATCTCAAAGACAATTATTGTAATGTATTTAGTATATATTAATTATGATATATCTCACTCTAAAATATATATTAGTAGTACTATGTATTTTAATTTAAATAAGTTTTATGTCTATTCTGTTTCTTACTTTAACATCCTAGTTTATGCTTATCTATTTCTCAATATGGCATCTTGTCCATTAATCTGATTACTGACTAGAAGTTAAATATAATTAAAAACAGAAATCAGTTAAAGTAGAAAACAAACAATAAAGAGAATCAATGATTCAAAGTGGTTTCTTTAAAAATATCAATAAAATGTATAAACATTAGCCAGATAGACCAAGAAAAAAAAAGAGAAGACACAAATCACCAATATGAAAAAAGAAAGGGGGATACCATTACTGGTTTTACAATTAATAAATGTGTATTAATAAATTTATGCTAAAAATTTAATAATCATAAATTAAACAATTTCTTTGAAAAAATAATTTCAGAGGAAATGGGTAACCTGAATAGCCTTATATATATTGAAGCAATCGTATTTGAAGTTAAAAAAAAGAAAAAGAAAAATTCAGAATGAGACAGTTTCAGTGGTGAATGCTACCAGTGTTTATCGTTAAAAAACAATAATAATAATAATTTTATACTAATCATTAATAGAGTAGAAAGAAAATTTCTAAATTACTTTATGAGGTCAGCATTTTCCTGAATCTAAAAACAAACAAACAAACAAATAAAAAAACAATAATGAAGCAGACATATGACAATAAACCAGCAAAACTTTGTGACAATACACTCATAAATATGTTTAAAAATAATTTTTTAAAGTTAATAAATATAATTTTTTAATATAAGAAATAATAATATATCATGGCCAAATGAAATTTATTCCAGGAATGAATATTAATTCACAATTTGCTACTGCTACAATCCCACTATAAGGGCGAAAATTAAATATTGACAATTCCAGACATTAAAGAAGGCACACTCTCTTTGGAAAATAGTTACATACTGTTATAAAATTAAACATCACTTATATGATCCAGCAATTATATTATTATATATTTAAACAAGATAAATAAAAGACTATTGTTTTTACATAGACATGGACATTAAAGTCTATAGAATATTTATTTTAAATTACTTTTAACTAAAACAAATCTACAGAAAATATAGTTAAATAAATTTTGGTATATCTATAGTATAGAATAATACTCAGCAAGAAAAATAAATTATATACTGATACTCAAAAGTTTATGGTTGAACCTCAAAATCATTTTATAAAGGAACAAGGATAGACCATTAAAAAAGTAAACACTGTATATTTACATTTATATAAAACTCTAAAAGAGACAAATCTAATATATAGTCACAGAAGGCATGTAAAATGTTGAGTTGAGCCATGAATGGAAGAGCATTGACTAGAAGGGGGACAGGTGGATATTTTGGGGCTGATGAAAATGCTCAAAACAACTTTGATTATGTTGTCACACTGGTATATACATTTGTTAAAACTCATCAAAGTAAAATAAATGCATTTTATTTTATGTAAATTTTATCTCAAAAAAGTTTATTTTAGAAAAACTGTTTTCTTTTTATTTTCTTTATAGTGTTCTTTTTCTCATTCACTTTTTTATTCATTTAGGCTTTAACTTTATATCTTTTGTTTAGATGTGAAATTTTGTTCAGTCACATTTAATTTTATTTTTCTCTAACACATTTTTATAAATCTTATATTATTTATCAATTTTATTAAGGATCTTGCCCCTACCATTACTGTATGTAAAATCCTTATATATACATGGGCCCCCTGTTTCTTTCATTGCCCACATAATTTGTTCTCACACTACTACCACTGTTATTTTGAATAAAAATGTAGTGATATCTCTATAACAAATATCCATTTTTTATTTTATTCTTCAAAGATTTTTTGAACTATAATTATCCTATCTATATACATATTAGAGAGTGTTTATTTAATTCTCAAAACAATTCAACTACATTTTTGTTGGTATTACATAATAGTGATAGGTAAATTTATATTCAACATTTAAAAAAAATTTTGTCCTGTCCAATAACATTTCTCAATATTTTCAGATAACTTTTCCTGGTTTTCATTATATTTTAATATTTTTCTCCACAGAACTCTTTTATATGCTTCATTGAGATCTTTTATAAATGCCTTATTTGTTTGTTCTTATTAGCCCAGGGTTTGGGAACACTAGCTTTCTATCATCACTCTCTCTCTCTCTCTGAATCAGATCATCCTGCCTCCCTCTGATAAGAGTCCTTTATGAAAAGACCCTTATGATTAAATTGGGCATACCCAAATAATCCAGGATAATCTCCCCATCTCAATATCATTAACTTAATTCCACCTAAAAATGTTCTTTTAACATGGACAGTAGCATATTTAATTCCAGGAATTAGGACTTGGACATTTTGGGGGGTGGAGGGGCATTATTCATCCTACCACATATACATTATACTTCTTAGCAAAAATTGAGTTGTTTTATATAGAAAGAAGGAATACTAGATAGTGATTGAGTAAATAATGATAGCTATAATTGTATATAATTCTAAAGCAGTGTTTATTAAAACCAGTCTTTCCCCATCACCCAATGGTGACACACCTGAGTGTTAGTAAATTCATGTGAAACATAAATAAAGCATTTTTTGAGTAATGAAAGTAGTTACTTCTCTTTCTCTCTGATTAAAAAGAAAAAACAATATTTTGAACTTATATGGTTTGTAACCATAAGGAAAGCTTTGTATCAGCCCTAATTCTTTTTAAAGAGAATATTTGGAAACCTCAGTACTTTGTAATAAGTGCCTAACTTATCTTAAATATAACAACCACTTTCACATATTTTAGTTCCATGACATTGGAGTTGCTAAATGTGTCATCTTCTTTAGCCAATTCTTTGTGTTTTCTTCATGCTTTAAAGATAAGGAACGATATATCACAAAACATTTAAACTACACTTTAGAAGGCTTTCACTACTAACTTGTTAGTTTATAGTCTATAGGTAGTGCAAATCATATAATATCTCTGATTTTCAGTTTCCTCACTATGAAATTCGGATAATGAGACTTTGTGCCTATCTCTTAGCATATTTAAGAGGATTGATACATGATGGTAATACATAAATTACAAAGAGCTCTACAAATACAAATTGCTACTGATATGAAAATTAGCTTTTAGGTATATTTATACAGCTGCAGAGCTGTTTGTTCTCTTTGATCACATCATTACACTAATAAGAATTTATTTTATAGATAACACATGACCATATTAAACATTTATAAAAACTATAGTTATTAGAAGAAAAATGCAGTCATATAATAAATAAATCATGGCACGTCTATATGATAGACAACTATGCAGTCTTTTAAAATCACAATTATTATAACTGTTACCATGATGCCTATGCTCACATGCTAAAGTCAGGTGAGGCTACAAGAAACAGTCAGATCTTAGTTTGTTGCACACTTACACATACAGGCAAACATAACACATGGACCATTTTAGACATTTTAATATTCTTGTGCCTGAGTAAATTAGATTATGAGTATTTTAAAGTTTTATTCACCTTTTTAGCATTTATAACTGTCTTCAGTAAATATGTTTTGACTTCAAATATAGAGGGAGAAAATATATCTTTAAAAAGTGGTTTTCTTACAATTTCTTAGAAATTGTTGAAAATTTTACTAAATAGTGTAATGACGTGCTACTGAAAGGGTCACAAAGATGTAGTAATGGGTTAAGGTTAAGAGCCTACGTGCTAATCGCCATGTCTCGCTTCTGGACACCTGCTTGCTTAAAAAGTTATTGTTTGACTATTACTCCTGGAAACCTAACAGTTGCCCATGAGAACCTAACAGTTACCCATGGGAACCTAACATTTTAACAGTATACTTTCTGCTTCTGTATCCCCGCTTGCACAACCCACCTTTAGGTTGACAGGTAGAGAATAGAAGAAATATTAAACCTTTGTGATTTAGACAGAATGAAGAATGAGATTTGGGGCTTAAAACCCTTGTATCTTTATGTTTCGGGGCTGATCCTTTGGAAGGACAGCCGCCGGCTAATAAACTGCCTCTAATATCAGAGCACTCAGGTTGAGTCTGGTTATTCCGGTCACAACAATAGGTGAATTTGTATAGCCTGCAACAATCGAATCCTAGAGAAGGAAAATCTAACCTCTAGAACTTTCTCATTATAGTGTTCAAATGTCCAGCTTTCAACAAAAAAATCACAAAGCATTAAAACACAACACAACAAAACAAGAAAGTATGACCATTCAAAGAAACTAAATAAATTGTCAGAAACTATCCTAAGGAAATCCAGGCATCAGAGTTTCTAGATAAAGATTAAAAAAAAAAAAAAACTGTCTTAAATACATTTAAAGAGTTAAAAGAAAACGAGATTAATTCAGTGATCAAAAATTTCCCAGGAAAGTCCAGGACTAGCCTTCTTTGGTGAATTTTACTTAACATATAAAGCAGATTTAACAATTCTTAAACTCTTAAAATAGAAGAAGAAAATGAATTCAAGATGGCGTAGAAGGTAAAGGCTGTGCACGTCTCCTCAAAATGATAGGCAACCCACAACCGCGAGTGGCAACTGAGAAATATGGGGGCTATTCTGGTTGCAGAGCCATGTCCCCTACCTGAGAAGTAAGAGGTTTTGGTCATATATTGGACTTCCCAGCCTAGGGTTCCACTATCAGAAAGAGACGTCCTCTGGCTGTGAAAATCAGCAAAGCTTGTGGCTGAGTGAGATGGAAGGCTGCAACAAGTGGAGACCTTTCTTTTAAAGGGCCCACACCTGGCCTTACTCAGTCTCAGCTCTTGCACTGAGGCAGCTGCTCTAGGAGCACCAGAGACATACAGGGAGTTGCTGTGCTGTTGGGCTTCAAGGGCTGGAGGGGTAATGTGCTCCCAGACAGAGGTACAGGCAGAAGGCACTATTCCTTTGTTGAGCTCTGCCATCAACCCCAACCACCAACTCTCCCTCCCCCACTCCCAACAGCCTACAGATGCAGGCTGCATCAACCTGCCTAACACAGATTGCTCTGCCCAGAGGATTCTCTGAGACTTTGCCTCTCCCAACTTGTAGGCCTACCTAAGCTGCTTCTAGTGATTTATTCCATATAAATGGGCTGTCTAGCTCCTGCTATGGACTTCCAAAAACTCTTTCAAAGGCTCACAAAGCTAAAAAAAAATAGCATCTGGCCTCAGCATGCCCCATACCTCTTGACAAGCAGCCTCAAGCCCTGCACCAGTGGCAGCCAGCCTTAGTTTCTGACTTGGCCCCTCAAGGCACTTATAAGCTTAGCACAGATGGCAGCCCCCTGTGGATTGTTTGGTGACTCTTACCTGGTGGCCCCTGAGGTGCACAGGCTGTGGCTGAACTTGACCTGCAACTGGACCCCTCTCAGGTCTGTACCAAGGGGATCCATAGCACACCTACTACATAAAGCCACTCTACTAAAACCAGGAGACTTAGAAACCCTAGAAATAGAAATAGAAATAGAAATAGGCAGCCAAAATGGGGAGACGAAGAAGCATGTCTCACTTGAAAGAACAGAACAAAGCTCCAGAAAAAGAATTCACCAAAATAGAGACAAGCAGTATACCAGATATAGAGCTCAAGGAACTTAGGGGTAGAATAGATGAACTCAGTGAGAATTTTAACAAAGCGATGAAAAACAGAAAAATGGAGATGAAAAACATAAAAATATAGATGAAAAACATAATAAGGTGCCATCCAGAAATGAAGAATATAATATCTGAGATGAAAAGTACATTAGAGGAAATCAACAGAGTGGATGAAATAGAGAATCGAATCAGTGACACAGAGTATGGGATAACAGAGGACACCCAATCAGAACAGCAACAAGAAGAAAGAACCCAAAAAATAAAGACAGTTTAAGAAGTCTCTGAGACAACATAAAGCCTACACCATTCTCATTATAGGGATGCCAGAAGGAGAAGAGAGAGAGTAAATAATTGAAAACCTATTTGAAGAAATAATGATGGAAAACTTTCCTAATCTGGTCAAGGAAATAGACATAGGAAGTTCAGAGGGTCCCAAACTAGATGAACCCAAAGAGAAAGTCCACACCAAGACACATCATAATTAAAATGCCAAAGATTAAATTTAAAGAGAGAATTTTAAAAGCAGCGAAAAAAAACAGTTAGTGATATACAAGGGAATGCCCATAAAATTGTCAACCAATTTCTCAACAGAAACTTTGCAGGCCAGAAGGGCTTGGCCCAAAATATTTAAAATGATGAAAACCCAGGACCTACAACCAGATTATTTTATCCAGCAAAGTTATCATTTAGAATCAAAGGACAGATAAAGAGCTTCCCAGAAAAGAAAAAGCTAAAAGAGTTCTTCACCACCAAGCCAGTATTATAGAAAGTGTTAGAGGGACTTCTTTAAAAAGAAGAAAAAAATATGTATCAAAAATCTAAATAAATAATGACAATAACCACATATCTATCATTGAGTACTTTAAATAAAAAAGAATTAAATGCTCCCATCAAAAGATAGCGGGGCTGAATAGATAAGAAAACAAGGCTCTTACATATGCTGCCTACAAGAGACTCACTAAAGATTTAAAAAAATACACAGACTAAAAGTAATGGGAAGGAAAAAGATATTTTATGATGAACCTAGAAGGTTTTGTGTTGAGTGGTGTAAGTCTAATAGAGGAAGATAAATGCTATATGAGTCTACATATATGTGAAATCTAAAAACAAAAACCAATAGAAACAAACTCATAGATACAGAGCACATTTTGAGGGTTACCAGATGAGAGAGGGACTAAGGGGGTCAGTGAAAAGGGGGGAAAGGATTAAGAAGTACAAATTTGTAGTTATAAAATAGTCATAGAGATAGAAAGAATAGCATAAGGAATATAGCCAATAATATTGTAATAACAATGCATAGTGTCAGGGGCACTAGATTTATTAAGGTGATCACTTTGTGAGTTATATGAATGTCTAATCACTATGTTGTACACTTGAAACTAATATAGTATTATATGCCAACTATAATTGAAAATTAAAATATTATTTTTTTAAAAAAGTACAATGCCAACATTATGCACAGTACATAATACTTGATAATGTCAATAGATGACTATTACTGGTTTATGTATTTAATATACTATTCTTTTTATCATTATTTTAGAGTATGTTCTTTCTATTTATTAAAAAAGTTTGCTGTAAAAAAAATTCAAGAGGAGGTAACACTTCTTAATCTATAAGGCAAGTATACAAAGCCATATTCAAACATTACAGTAAAATAAAATTATAAATCAATGTTCCTTATAATATAATTTAATAATATGTAACAATATACTAGCAAACCAAATTAAATTACATATTAAAAGGATTATACATTTTTTTATTTTATCACAAGTAAAATAACAGGAATGCAAGTGTGGTTCAACATAAAATTCAATCAATGAAATACATTACATTAATAGAACATCTTAAAGAAACAACATTATTATTTCAATGGATAAAGAAAAGACATTTGAATAAAATCACAGAACCTTTCATTATAAAAACACTTAGAAAACTAAAAATAGAAAGGGTCTTTCCTATTACGATAAAAGCATTTATAAAAAACCTGAAAATAATAAAACGTCCATACTCATCATTGAATGAAACTGAAAACTTTATTTCAAATATCACATCTAAGACAAAGATGCCAACTTCCTTCACTGCTATCAAATACTATTTGGGAAGCGCTAGTCAGAGCAATTAGACAAGAAAATTATCTCTCTTAGGGATGACATGTTTTTCTACATAAAAAATACTAAAGAATCTCCAAGAAAACTACGAATTCTAATAAACACAATACAAAGGCAAGATATAAGATCAACATAGAAAAATCAATTATGTGTCTATACATTAAATAAAAATTTGAAAGGGAAATTAAGAAAACAATTTTATTTACAATAGAATAAAAAATAAATATACAAATAAATTTAGCCAAGTGATAAAGATTTGTACAGTAAAAATTACAAATGTGTTGTAAGATATTAAAAACCGAAATAAATGAGAAGCTATCCATGTTCATAAGTTAGATTTATTGTTGTTAAAAAGTCAATACTTTCCAAAATGATCTAAAAAGATTTTATGTAATCCCTATGAAAATTCCAAAAGCCTTTTTTTTTTTCCAGAAAAAGAAGTGCCATTTCTCAAATCCTTATGGAATTGCAAGAGATCTCTAAATATCCAAAACAATCTAGGGGAAAAAAACATGTCAGACTCAGACTTTTCTATTTCAAAAGTTTCTAAAATACTACAGTAATCAAAAGAAGGTGTTAATGTTAACAGAATAGACATGTAGGTCAATGAATTAGAATTGAAAATTTATAAATAAATTCATATAATTGTGTCCAATTATTTTTCAATAAAAATACAAAGTTCACTTAATGAAAAAAAGAATAGTGTCTTCAACAAATGTGTTGGAATAACTAGATTTTTACATGCAAATGTGTAAAGTTTAACTCTTACCATGTACAATATGCAAAATGGATCAAATGGTCCAAATAGGCAAACTAAAACCATAACACTCTAGAAGAAAAAATTGGGGTAAATCTTCATGATTTTAGAGTTGTCAGTGTATTTTAAAGAAACAATGCAGTTGATAGCTATGATTGGATTGACAGAAGTTTACTCGATTTATATATAGATTATGTAAACCTCAACTAGATGTTCACATGTTACAAAGCAAACTCAGGGCCAAGTACAAAAATGGAAAAATAGCAAAACCATATTTGGTTATTGAAAGATTAATTTTTGCTGATGTCTATCTCAGTATGTTTCATACCCCAGGAGTGCTCTTATAAATTAATCAGCAGCATAACTTTATTTTTGCTCTTGGAATGTAAACTTTTCTAATTAGAAGGTAATTAAGAGTGCAAGCTAGAAACAACCCCTTTAAAAACTTCCTGATCTCACCAGTTATTGTGTGATCAGCTATTGTGCATTAAAATAATTATAAAAAACATTGGGCCTCAGTGTTCTTGGAGAAAGCACCCCACTCTTAACGGTTTTACTGTGAGGGATGAGTGCACAAAAGACTAGCTTAGTTATTGGTACAGTGTGAGCATGTGATTAATTCTCTTCAGAATCTCCATCATTATCTACAAAATCAGGAAACAACTGCTTTTACTGCTGTGGTAAAGTTGACTGTTCATATGAAAGCATGTTACAAGGTCTTAAAGAATTTATAAACAGTAGCTCTCACTTTTCAGTACCCACCATATTTATGTAGTCTAATGAATGAGTCAACAATGCAATAATTTGGGAGTGGCAAATATTATCCTTTGATTTTATTTTTTTGGGAAGAACATATACAGACAATATCTGAACACATATGCTAGTATTTGTGACTTGAGA
The DNA here is from genome assembly GCA_004027375.1 of Macroglossus sobrinus. NCBI lineage: Eukaryota > Metazoa > Chordata > Mammalia > Chiroptera > Pteropodidae > Macroglossus > Macroglossus sobrinus. Next base: position 36,237 of record PVKZ01002557.1, on the reverse strand, counting down.
TGATTTTTTTTTTGCACATTCATTCCAAGTACATGTGGTTGATTTTCAAGATTTATGTTATTAAATTTGTGCAGAGATCAGCAGAGCAAAAACTGTGTTCTGGTTATTTATGCACCTTTATTCTTGATGGGCTCCCTCAGAGATGTTCAGTCTTCTGCCACAGTTCTTTGCTTGTAGATTTCTCTTCAGCTCAACATGGCTCTTGCTTTCCATTTTCAGTAGTCACAGCCTGTCTGCCATTAATGATAGCTAACTCACTTTACTCAGTCGCTTAGGCACATATATTACCTCCTTGCATCAATATGTGCTTTTCTCCTTCTTGACACCAACTCCACCAGCTTCAGTCAGTCAAAATTTTTACAGACTTCCTTTGTTTGTCTGAATGAAAGTTATAGTCAGACCAAGTTCTACTAGGTTTCCCTTACCTTATTTCTTGAAAAGTTTAGCTAGCTAGATATGGTAGAAGTATTCTTTGATCTTCAATTATCTTCTGGTTTTGTGTTTCCTAAACCCCTCAGTTTACTACTGAAAAGGTAGAAATAGTGGATGGTATTAAAAAAGTTAATTAACCTCCCTGTGCCTCAGTTTTCTCATATGCAAAATGGAAATAATATTTGTATTTACCTCTTAGGGTTGTTTTAAGTAATAAATGAGTTTTCACTTACACATTGAAAAGGATGCCTAGAATCTAGCAAGCACTATGAAAGTGTAAGTCATTGTCATTATGGCCCACCTTGGTGTACTTTCTTCTACAGTTGCAGCCACCTGTCTCCATACAGGGCGTGTGTGTGTGTGTGTGTGTGTGTGTGTGTGTGTGTGTGTGTGTGAAAACTGCTAGATTCAAATTTAAAAGATTCTCTTTTCATTTACTTATTTATTTGAGGATGGGCTTATCAACACTGCCTAAATGAAGAAAGACATTGAAGGCTATTCAAAAATCAATGTGAATGTCAACACACTTAGATAAATGGCAAACCTGCTTTGTGATAAGCACAATGAGAAAATCGATGAAACCCATTAGAAAGTACTTAAGAATAATAAATTATAAGGAGTTAAATAATATGTCAGCAGTGTTTTGGCTCCGAGACATTTAATTGAAGGTTTCAGAATTGGAAACCACCTAGATATTCCCTGTATAACTTAAGCCACAGTATACTATGTGAATCAATTTTTAATGATCAAAACTTCTCTGTATGCATATTGGTCAATTTGCATGTAAGTGTTTCTGACTGTAAACTCTTTTGAAAATGCAGCAAGAGCATTCTTTCCTCTGTTTAACGTGGTCTCCCTCCACCCCACTTCTGGTTTATTGTCATAAATAAGAACATGCTGGGTCAGAAGATCTAAGCCATCATTACTACAGATGCATAAGCAACACAGAAATTATCCTGACCTAGTGGTTGAAGAAAAGCAAATATTTTATTTTAGAATATTTATTTACTCTTAGTTATTTCTTCATACCTATTATTATCAGTGTGCTTATAGTAAAAGATCTATCTGAGTCTGGGGTCTGTAAAGAGCCAAACACAAGTGTAGCTAATTGAAAAGGACCTAAATAGTGGTTGAAACTTGTTAAAAGGTGTATTTCATCAAGGACTAAGACTTAAGAGAAATGAATCTGTAATGTTACAAATCGAGGCATCAATGAGCAAGTCAAAGAGGAATCCGGACCATGGAAGACCTGGCCTCTTTCCCTGAATTTACATATTCTACTCAGGTAGAACTTTTCTTCTCTCAATGGTAGAGTCATCCTGGGTTTTAAATAAAAATGTTGTCAATCTGCATATAATTTTCTGGAATTTTGTACCCAATTAAACCATCTGCTAGTGCCCTGAAGCAGACTCACCTACAAATTTTTCAGCTAATGAGTTGCTCAGTGGTTTCATTAATATTTAATTCTCAAAAACAACACCTTCTTCAGTTTAAAAGCCTGCAAGAAATTACTAAAGCCTAGAGAAAAACAAGTATAAATGCTTTTTATCTTGTAAAATGGTTAGTGTTAAAAAAAATGTAAGAAAAATTGATTCGTTCACTTTAGCAACTGGATACTCTCTTCATGGCATTTCCAAATTTACCACTCTTTAGAACAAAATTAACATAGTCCTGACAGAGGACCTTACATTTGATTTATTTTGCTGCAGAAGCTGACTTTTCTGACAGTCAAGGAGAATACGTCATTCAAAATTATCTACAAAAATGGTCAGATTCTGCTTAAGGGTGTAAATTTATTTATAATCCATAGGAAACAGGTGTATGGTGGAAAAACTGTTTTTCAGGTTTTGCTTATGTGATGGTCCCACAAACCGTTACTGATATATCACTGGGAGAAGGAGGAGAGTAGGGCAGGGTGAGATGAATGAAGAGAAAAAAAGTAAGAGAGAAAAAGAATAGAAATAAAATATATATATAAAAAGAGAAGATACAGGAAAAGACTAGGAAAAAATACCTCTTTATCGAATTACTAATTTATGCTTTTGCTAACCCAAGAGTTTTAATATATTTGTTCAGAAAATATTTGTTCTATATTTGACCTTAATTAACAATACTATTTAATAAATGTTCACAAATATATCCTCCCAACACACAATCATAGAAATTATTTTTTAGAGACAGCTTGTCTGTAAACCAATTATTCAGGCTTACTTATTCTTTTTGCCAAAACTAATGGTATCTGAGAATATATTTATAGGGTTAATGATTTACTATTGTCATAGCTAGAGAAAAACTTTGTGATCAAAGAAAAATTTTCTACAACAGCTAGAAATTTATAGACATTTATAGAGGTTCAGGTTTATACATAAGTTTCATCTTATCTACTAATTCTCAATAATAGGTAGTAGCTTTCTGGGTGTTGAAATGAGTGACAAAAAATAAATGTCTTCCTTGGGCACAAGATGGGGAATTGTATCATATGTTCCAGATATTTTTGATCTGTTGTAATACTACACTGTCCAAAAAAGTAACTACTAACCATCTGTGGCTATTTAATATTTGAAATATGGCTAGTCCAAATTAAGATGAGCTATATGAGTAAAATAGTCACTGGATTTTAAAGACTTAGTACTTAAAAACATGTAAAATATCTCATTCATAGTTTTTATATTGGTAACAGGTTAAATTGCTTTTAAAAAATGTAACTAGAAAATCTAATATATATATATTATATATATATATTATATATATATATTATATATATGACTCATATTAAATTTCTGTTGGACAGGGCTGGTCTAGACAATCAGCTCAAGTGGTGGACTTGCTGATCACATAAAAATTATATTATGCCAATATCTTTTCATATTTTTATATGAATCCACTCTATAACACAAATACTTTGTTGACTTTTTTATACTAAAGAGATCTGAGTGCAGGATATAAAAAAAGATAATAATAACTATGATTTATGATGTACTACAAAGTATAAACTATAATCCTATTTAGAGATAAGAAACTCAGGCTCAGTGTGCTTAAGTAATTCACAAAAGTTGACAGTCTGGTAAGCAATGAATAAGTGATTTAAATTCTGATTGTATGATATAACTACTGTTCCCTTCTCCCTGTTTTAGCCTCATAAAATGTGCAATGCATTCTTGATTATATTTAACTCTAGGGAATTCTTAATTAAGCATCCCACAATGGTACAACTCAAGTAAATCATGATTCTCATCTTCTGATATTTGATTTCTAAAGTACTTCAGGATGTCATGTAAATGAACTCTTTCTTCTCAAAGAACTGTAAGAAATAAATTTCTAATATTTATAAACCACCCAGTTCAGGATTCTATGTTATAATAGCCTAAACTAAGACAATCATTAATGATTCTGGGTGAGTGTGGACCTCTATGCATATACCACAATGTAAGAGTTAAGTGTCATAGACACAGTTAATATCTAATGTGTTCAAACTTGCTTAGGATTAAATAAAATATGTAATTTATACTATAGCCTAAAGAATTAAAACTTTTTTTATTTTAACTTTTTTTCCAAAAACTCATTTTTAACTTTTTTCTTGAAGTATATTTCACTGATCATAATTTTTTGATAAGCAAATTAAAACTTATAAGCATAAGTTATTTAATTACATATGCAAATAGGTAAGCCTTCATGATCAGTGAAGTATATTAACAGCATAACTGGAAGAGGGGACAACAATCTTTGTCTAAGGCTAAGGGATAGAGGTTCAGATGACAGAATAGGCTAACTTATAAATCACCCTCAAATTTTCTTATCAATTCTCTTTCTCTCTCTCTCTCTCTCTCTCTCTCTCTCTCTCTCTCACTCACTCACTCTCATATACATACACACACACACATACACACACCCTGGTAGTAGTTCAGTTTGGATATCCTTTTTCTTGTTCTCACCTTGAACTTATTATGAATCGTAGATATATGGAATAGAGCCCATGATTAAATCCTCTTTAGATAATAGTATGTATATGTCAAAGCTACAGTGGTTTAAATCCTGAAATAAATTGTGTTACATTTTGACATAATTATGTGAAAATCAAACAAAGGTGGTCTTTTCAAATTGCTTATTTACTGCATATTTATTTATTATAACAAAATATTATCCAGTATAACATCTCTCTATCTCAACCTTCTTTAAACTCATGTATTAATTTGTGGTAGGGGAGGAAGACCTCAGACACACCTTAAATTCTAGGTGTATCTCAGTGATGGTTATGTAAACATGAATGTTCATTATCTTTCAGGTAGTGGCCTAGGACATCACTATAGAGTAAACCTTCTTCTGAGCAAGATCAGACAGTCCCAGAACATGTGGAGAGCTGATGAGGTATCACTGGAGAAAAAATATCATAGAGCTTTGAAAGTTCAGAGAGTTTATACTTGGGGAAACTTGAATATGTTGTCTTGGTGCTGATACAGTGCTATGGCTGAAGTTGGGAGTTAAACTCAAAAGTCATAATAAACACAAACACTCTAAAGTGGAAGGTATTAATCTCCCTCCCCCAAACAGGCTTGTTTTAGATGACTCTCTTTTCTCTTCTCTTTACATTTTGCCATCTCTGCCAGCTTTTTCTCATCCTTTTCAATAGATTTCACCATATTCTTTAAATTCTTTGCCCTCTTTAAAATCTCTAATTTTTCTTATACCACTTTCTTTTACCCTATATAATTGTCACTTAAGTTAGACCTGTAGTATTATAAAATAAACCAAACAAAAAAACAGGTAGTAAAGCCTAGTAAATCTGTAATCCCAATAGATTGTATAAAACTAAATTAGTTAGGTTCCCTCTGTGTTTGAAAATGTGGAAATAACTCTATTCTTATTAATATCTAATTTCTTTAGTTATTGTTGATGAAGACTTTTTTTTTCATTTCTAAATTTACAGACATTTATATATGACTACCTAAACTTCAGTGTCTTCAGTAACTACATTGAAAGTTTCACTGTGGTAAAGCTAATCTCACTCCCCAGGGAACTAAACTATATTTAGATCCTGATTGACATGGAATTTACCCATCTGAAGTTGACAGTTCATATTGTATAGTTTGAGAAATTCAAGTAAAGAATTCTCCACCAAAAAAACACAAAAGTTCCACGTTGTTTCCATAATCTGAGTAATTATGCCATCAGTGATACCTAATTTTATATTAAGTATTGCCTTCTGTAGACTCCAATTTTGATCAGAAAAAAAAAAGTAATTATCAGTTGGTATGAGGTAACTGTTTTCTGCAGAACAAAAAGATTCTAAAATGAAAGTACTTCTGCATACCTGAGGAGAAAAAAAATGAATTCAACTTGGGGACCAGAAAGGGGTTCTAGATCATTAAACACTATCATATCTATTTTACAGATAAAGCAAATACAGATGAGTAAGGAGATAATTTGCTCTTTCCCATATATTTGTCCTACTACACAACCAGCTATGTTGCTTTTTGGGGGGCAAGTCTCTGGACTTTTGCCACTCCAAATTCTAAAAAAAACTGTTTAAAATAGGAATTTTGATATGAGGACTTGATCATCAACTTTGCCTTTATCCATCAGGGCCAGTATTTCTAAAATAGCAATTACAATTAATTGAGAAAAATACATCATTTTACATTTTTTTACAGTAGTTTATGTCAATTGAGTGTTTTCATTCCCCTGTAATGGACTATTTTATGTTAAAATTGTGGCTACCACCACCTACTATTTTTCCTTTTGAATGATCTCTTTTATCTTCAAAACTTCATTACCTTATGTTCAACTTCTTGGTAAATATAAAACAGTTAACATTCATTGCCTACAGTTCTGCCACTTCCTGCCCTAGCACCTAAAGAATTGTGTCTGTTTTCTTCAACTTTCATATCTACTGAAGCTGAGACAGTAGAGAGTCAATAGTTGTACAGTAGGTTCCACTTAAGAAGAGCCCTGATCTTAAAAGGTGAGAGTAGTGCTAGTGAACTCTCTCCTCTTACATAAAATTAATTTAAAATTAAGTAACTTACTCTGTAATGACTGTGAAACCAGATACCCTCTAAAACTAGTGACAATCCTAACAAGAATGGGTTCAATTCGGATTTTATTTCACCTGGAAAAGTATATATTTAGTTTATACTAGAAATTAGATACTATAATGAGGACTAAGTCTACAAAAATTAAATTAAATATATATTTATTATATATTATAAATGTGTGTGTGTGTGTGTGTGTGTGTGTGTGTGTGTGTGTGTGTATTCAGTGCCTTCTCCCAAATACTTTATGGCCTAGTCCGTGGGCCAAATATACAAAATATTGGGCATAATCTCTAAAACTTTGAAGGAGGGGAAAATGAATTTTCTGAATTTTATGTATAATATATAGTGGGACAAATATTAAGAATTTATTATAAAATGCACAGAAGTTCAGTGCAAAAAGTTAGGCTGAGCCTAAGTGTTTTCCTTATGTTTTTAATGTAATTAACTAATCTCCTAATGTGGACTTTCTTCCCTGACCCTAATTTTTTACTAGCTCTATATACAAGATTACACTGATCATTCTACCACAGGTCTTGACAGACTTAATATCTATCAAGTGGCCAGCCAATCTCATTGAAAGTAAATTACAGTTAAAGTTCTTATTTCAATGAATTGACCTTTTCTTCACAAAGCTGGATTGTTTGTATGGTTTATGAACACACCTGTCCATCCTGCAGAAGATGGATGATGGCAGAGACCTCATAGGATTTACCACATTGAGTTTACATTCTTTGTAAACTACCCACAGAAATAAAATTTGGACTAAATTTTTAGTGTGCTGGGTAAGCCATAAGGACTGCTATGAGTTTGTAAACCAATTCTAACACTGTGGTTGTGACACACTGCAAATAAAGAGCTTAAAATGTACATGAGAAAGGAATCCAGGGAGAGAGTGTATGCTGCTTTACAAAGTCTCTCTTACTCTCCACAGAGGCAGATCAAATTCTGTGTTTAGTGGCTCATGCAGAATTGAAACTCATCAGTGTGAAGGAATTGAGAAATCAGTCTCTCTTTGACACAATTAGTTGAAGTAGAGGTTTGAGGCATATCAGCTCCCAGGGGGGTCTTAGTCTTCTCAGGCTGCTAAAACAAAATACTATCAATTGGGTGGCTCAAACACAGACTTTCTCACAATTCTAAAGGCTGGAAAGTCCAAGATTAAGGTGCTGTCAGATTTGGATCTTGATGAAGACCCTCCTCCAGGCTTGCAGATGGTCACCTTTTAATGTTATCTTCACATAGCAGGGAGAGAGGGAGAAGGAGAGAGGAAGAGAGAAGAGAAGGGGGAAGAAAAAGGGAGAGGGGAATGGAAAGGGAAAAGGGGGGACAGAGAATAAGGGTAGAATGCTTTGATCTCTTTCTCTTCTTATAAGGATGCAAATCTCATCATAGGGGCTTCACTCTTATGACCTCATTTAAACCTAATACTTCCCAAAGTCCTCACCTCCAGATACTGACACACTGGAGGTTAACACACTGGGGATTAATGCCTCAACATACAATTTTTGGGTGACACAAACATTTAGTCTATAACACAAAGGTCTACCTATAAAAATACAAAGAATTTCTATGGTATCACACAATTTTGGGGGTGGCATGAACATTTAGTCTATAACACAAACAATTGGAATAATATTGCAAAGGAAATTTAAGAACATATGCCCACCAAACTCCTTATCCATATTGAGTTTGAGGATATAAAATACTTAAAATTTGAAAATATGATGTGAGTTTATTCTGTCTTCCCCACCTAAAAGTTAGGGAGAGACAGCTTTAAGCTACTGTTTAGAGATCCCTTTGACCATTTCAAGAATCATGCAGAAATATAAAGGAATATTTTTGTCTCAAGAATATGCAAAAGCACCAGATGAGGGTGGGCTAGGGCAGAGCTGATTTAAATATCTACAAAATCCAGAGAGCACTCAAAAGCTAGATTACTGAAATAAATTTTTAAAAAACTTTTTGAAGGAAAAATATTTCTGCTCCCTTGATGAGGTCATAGTCATAGTTAACAAGATGTGGAAGCTGGAATAGAAGTACTAGGTGGGAAAAGTAAGAAGCTAATCAGTTGACACTTTTGCTGAACTGAAGTTTTCATTTAGCATTAGATTTTAATCAGGGTCCTGGAGAAGTTTCAACTCCAAATCACAGTAGCATTTTGGATTATTCTGAGAAGATATTTTATTTATTCATTTAAGACTGATTTGTAACTTCAAGTCACTGTGAAACTTTTATTACCTAAGAATAAATGAAAAACATATGTTGTCTGAGTAAGAGAAACTCACTCTTCTTGTATTTCTCCTTCACTCTCACACTACTACCACACTCACAACACTCTGGCACAAGATATTTGGAAGTTTTTCCTACACTAAGTGTTTTGTGATAATAGCTGGGTATTGCTGTTTAACTCATTTCCGACACTATCTACCCGAGCATAGTCTCATAGGATAAAGGCTCAATCTCATAACACTGCCCACATCCTTCAGATGCCAATTGCAAGTCCAGGTTGTTGACTTTGCTTCTAAAAAATTAGAAGCAAAAATTTTTTTAATTAATTAAAAATTAAATTGGAGGCTTTCACAGTTCTTTCCTTGATTTGTTTAATTTGCTACAGCAGCTCATGGAATTCAGAAAAACAGTTCATTTACTGTTTACCAGCTTATTATAAAAGGAGATGATAAATGATACAGATTAACACCAGATGCATAGGGCAAAGGGTGTGAGAAGGGTCACAGCTTTCCATGCCCTCTTGAGGTGTGCCACACTCCCAGCACCTCCACATGTTTGCCAACCTGAAAGCTCACGATCCCACACTCTGCTTTTTATGAAGGCTTCATCATGTAGGCATGAGCAATCATTAAATGACATTTCTAGCTCCTCTCTCTCTTTGGAGAATAAGGGATGGGCCTGAATGTTCCAAGCTTTTATTAGCGGCTTCTTCTTACTGGTGACCAGCTAACATCCAGGTGCCCACCAAAAGTCACCTTATTAGAACAAAAGACTTTCCTATCACCCAAGAAATTTCAAGGGGGTTAGGAGCTCGATATCAAGAAGGGTCAAAGACCAAATATTAAAACAAAGGATGTTCCTATTGTTCTTATCACTTAGAAAACTACCAAGGTTTTAGGAGCTCTGTGTCAGGAACCAAGGGCAGCAACTGATATTTTCTATTATGTCACAGCATTTTATCAAGTTTTCATTTAGGAAATAAAAATCTGAATTCAAAAAACAAGATCTAGCTATTGTGTGTGTGCTTATTGTTCCTAAAGTATCATTGATTCTTGATCTTTTTAAATGACAGAGTATATACCAAACTATGTGTGTATACATATCTATAAATATTTCTAGAAATATCATTCTGTATAATATGTAAAGTTAAACTTAAGTTTATATGGATGTCTTCTACTTTACTTCAATACTGCATGAGTTATTCTAGCCTTTTTGCCTTGCTTTTTTGTAAGCTTTCACTACAATAATACAAAACCTGAATCTGACCCTCTATTATTCATTTTGTTTAATGATCAATTCCAGTATCAATGCAGAATGGTTTAATATTTATTAACCCATACACTTGTAGAAAACACTCTCATAATCTCGAATAAAGTACTTATGTGTAGTATTTTTCCCTGTTGATTTTATAGTCTAAATTCATTTTCAAAATTGCATAGATAAGTAACTTTTTCCCTACTCCTCTTTAGTAAGACTATTTCATATATTTGTCATACAGTTTGAATGTTGCCACAGAGTGTCTGAGGTCTGTTGAAATCATATCACTTGTGTATTGCAGTTTTTTTTATATGGCTACCTAATATATACTGCTTTATCTTAATCACAATATTTATCACTGGTAATATTTGTATCATTTTGACCTGAGACTCCTCTAAAATTCAGATTTCTTTTCTTCTTTAATGTGGGGAATTTTAAATTTGATTATTATTATGTAACACTTCTTACCTCATTTAACACAAAGTATCAAACTTTAATTATTAAAAAATAAATAAATAAGCTTTAGATATTAACCTAAGGTACTGAAATATTAACATATTTTATTTAAAGAACATTCTTTAATTGTGTTAATATGTCACATTTCTGATTTTTGTCCTCCTGATAATTGTATCCTACTTTTCATGATTGTCCACATATATTTATGTTGTGTTTTAACCACTCTCTGAACCAGTGTTAACCTTTTGCCATGATTACCTAGTGAAAATATCTGTCCTTTTCATTTAGCAGACTTAATAAAAATTTTGGAAATATTGATTTCTGAATTGTTTGTATATTTTCAATTAAATGACTCCTATATGAGAAGGCTCAGAACTCCATACTTCTGCCAGATAAAACTGAAAGCTTGAAAACTTTGAGGATGAGATCAGTACACTTGTATTTTACCACTCTAGAGAGCCATTGTCCATTGGACATAACACCATGTGGCACTCACTATCCTACCACGAAATGCCTACACTAGTTTAGAGGAATCCATTTTGGCTGTAGTGAAGATCATTGCTCTATCATTAAATGTGATTGGGATGTTGTCCTAGGCTATAAGTAGCTCACCTAAAATGATTTCTGTAGAGCTCTAATCTCAGCACAATAACTGGAAATTCTGTCTACAATAGTTAACAATCACAGAACTATCAACTTTTCAGAATATTTCAGGGCTTACTTTTCTGTTTGTGTACTCCCACTAATGCTGACACCTTTGGTTTATTTGGCTAAGTAATATATTGACTACCATAAAATTAACACCTTAAATTACTACTAATAAATATTCTTACATATATGTGTATGGCACATATAGTTAATATATGTGGATATAGTTAATATATAGTTAATATATAGTTAATATATTTGGATATAGTTAATATCCAAATATATCTTAAACAATTAGGCACTAATTTTTATTTTTTTTAAAAAAAGCATAAATTCTTTATTTTGAAATCTATGCTTACTATATGGTGAAGAATAAATATAGTTAAAAAAAAATAGGGTGAGTTAAATGGGAAAGAAAAAAGCAAATCTTTAAAGAAAAACCAAAACATTAATATGACTGAGTAAAGAACCCATAAAAAAAGAAATAATGACTTAAGTAAAGTTTTCTTGTTTTTTAAAAAAATCTGAACATTTTTTTATAAGCAAAAATGTCTGTACTGTTGTGGTCTCTGTGGGACAGAACTAGTCCTGAGATTGCTATTGGTTCTCTGTTTAAATTCAACACTGTTCTCTTCTATAATTCTGAAACCTGCATATTATAACTTCACTTTTTATGAAGTGTTTCGATTTCCTGATTGAGTCGACACTTAATAATGTTAAAAAATAGGTTTATAAGAAAGCTTTATTCCCAATTTGCAGATGAGGGATGTGAGACACAAAGTCTATCTTGTGAAAATTTAATCCCAATGAAATGACCCTTTCCACCATGCTGGCCAAACCTCTCAATGGGATTCTTCAGTAATGGCTCCTCTTCTTTCACTATTTATTCGAGAATATATTCTCATGACCACAAACCATATTATTGGATTTTTTCTGGAAGGTTATTTTTCTATAAAATTGTCTATTGCTCTTGACATTGGTGAATAGTCTTCCTCCTCATAGTTCATAATTATTGAGTATTCATGGTGTGCCAGGCCTCTGTACTGAGTATGTTTTATGACTAATTATCCTGTGTTCCTACTTTCTCTACACTATTTGCTGGAATAACATAATTTTTTTTATTACTTCAGTTTATGATTTAGGTTCAGTGTTTGTAATAAAACAGCAATATCATTGGAAGAGTTAACCTATTAAACATTGCCAGTCATTTAAATATTCCTGTCCTTATCTTAAAAACAGCTGCAGATGAAAGAATAGAAAATAGATTATGCATGTGCAACCCTAACCTGAGTCTTTCATGATCATTCTGACCCCTAGACTGTTAGAGGAAAGTCAGGGTGATGTTAGTGTATGATAGCTTAGAAATGCCAGCTTGCTTCCTCCTCTCTACAGCCTGTTCCAGCTGTAGCTCAATTAAATTAAACAATTCACAGGCGTCCAGATAAATGCTTTTAACATAAAGCCTCAGTTGTCTTTAGGGCTCTTCACTCTTCAGTAATCTTTAAATTTGAAATGATTCTTCTAACAAACAAACCACATTTACAAATGAAGAAAAAATAAAAGTGGTGATTATGAGATTGCAAATAATTATTAAAATATTGTCAATAATCAAAAAGAAAGATTCTTTCAGTACCAGATAGAATTCTAATACATTTAAATCAAATTAGAAAAAAATATTTTTTTGATTGAAGTGGATGGAGGGTGAGAGAAGGGTACCATATGTATAAAAAAGGTAAAAAAGAAAATGTAATAATTTATATTCCATATTTTTGGCATATTTGAATTATTAGTCTACCCATTCCCCTACACTTTCTGCATTTAATTACTTAGATTGAAGCTCATGCACACATACCCTGCCATATCTGGCCAGTGAATGTACCTGTAATCTTAGTCTCAGCCCAGAGAAAAAAAAAAGCTGACAGCCAAAGAATTTTTCTTCATTTACAATTACAAATATATTAACTCATTCATAAGTATTTTAAAATCATTACATATAACTAAAATCTAAAAACAGAGGACACAAATTTGTAAACTTTGTACTATATAAGTCTAATTCTTAAGTACTTATATCCAGTACACAAGTAGTTTTTTATAAAGTCTTAATTTGGAAGGTCATTGCTGTATAGGAACTTGAGATGTATGTATTGTCAGGAACAAACCAAGATTAAACTCATTCATTCATTTATTCAGTAAATATTTATTGAGTGCCTATTCTATGCTAGCCTCTGTCCTAGAAGCTGAGGTCTGGCAATAAAAAAAACAAACTAAAGACCCTGCCTTAAGAAATCTTATGCAGATAATAAACATACAAAACAAATTAAGTATCTACCATGTTATATGGCAAGCACATAGAAAAAAATGAAAAGTCAAGTAGGGAAAGGGGAATCTAGTTCAAAAGGTGGATATAAGTATGGGAGGTAGCAAAAAGCAATTCCACCTACTTTCTTTATCTCAAAATCTTTATATTTGTACAGTGAATCGTATTAAATATAGACGATTTGTATTTACTGAAATTTGAATTAGGAAGTTAAAGTTTTTGTTTTGTGACGATGATGGTGTTAATAACTAAACTTAAGCATTTACTAGTGACAAACACTAATAAATTACTTTGCATAAATTACTTCATAGAATACACACAAAACTCTATAAGATACTTAATGTTACTACATCAAATTAAAGATCAAGAAAATATGGTTAAGAGACACAAAATAATTTGAGCAATTCTAGATAATATCAAAGCTGAGACTGAATCTGTTTTAGTCCCTAATACATGCCATTATTACTGTATATTCCACATCTTTCTTGTCTTTTGAAAAATATATTCTGAATGCATGTTTATTTATTTTTCAATTTATATTTTTAAAAAGTAGAAAAAGTTTCTGGTGTTTCATGGATTTTTAATAACTCCTTTTTATTATGCAAATATTAGATGTATATTTTAGAAAATGTAGGGAAATGAAAAGAAAAAGTAGATGAGATCTTATAGACTTGAAATCATTTTTTATGTTTTCTTTGATGATTAGCTTTTTACACCTACCAATATGTCATAAACATTTCCCCAGATCATTAAATACTTTTCAAATACATATTTATTTAATGAGTAAAGAGCAATTACCCATATGAACCTATCATAATTCATAAACAATCCATTATAATGAAAAATTAAAGTTTTTAAATTCTATTTACCTAAAGCATAGCATTAATTACATTTTCACCAAAGATAAATCATTTTCTTAGGGTAATAGTGAAATATGAAATAGCTACATGAGAAGAATAGGTAACGGTATTATTATTATATTTCACTACATCACTATCCCAACACAGAAAATTTGAACTATCTCACATCCTAAAGGCAATATCTAAGCAAGTTCATTTCCCAACACTCTAATCAATATTGTGGATATATAAGTACATATACATTCATGTTGTCATATATTTATTTATTTTATATATTTTTTTCTAAAAATAGCTTACTTATACAAACATGTTTTATTTATTGAGCACATGTGAAAGATCAAAAAAATTTTAAGCACTTCAAATACATTAATTTATTTTAATTCTAAAAACATTATTATACATAATAAAGTAAATAATTTTTAGGCTGAAAAATGGCTTTTGGTTGATACACATGTCTTAATCTCTGAAATCTATAAATATGTTATTTTACATGGCAAAAGAAACTTTGAAAATGTTATTAAGTTAAGAATCTTGAGATTAGAATATTATCCTGAATTTTCTGAGTGGGTTCAATGTAAACATGAGAGTCCTAATAAGGAGGCAGCAAGGTCAGATTAGAAAAGACAATAGAGTCTACTGTCATGTTACTCCAAACACACCTAATCTCGTCTGATCTCTGAAACTAAGCAAGGTCAGGCCTGGTTAGTACTTGGATGGGAGACCACCTAGGAAGACTGGGTGCTGTAAAAAAAAAAAAAAAAAAAAAAGCTTCCAGAAGGTATACAGCCTTTTCAACCCTATTTGGACCTCTGACCTCCATAACTGTATAATAATAAACCTGTGTTGTTTTAGCCACTAATTTTGTGGTAGTTTGTTATAGCCATAATAGAAAAATAATATGGGTTTTAGTGCTGCTCTAACACATATCTAAAAATGTGAAAATTGCACGGAAATTTGATAATGGTAGAGACTGGAAGAATTTTGAAGAATTTGACTAAAACTGCTTTGATTGCCTTAAACAAGCTGTTAGTAAATATATGGATGTTAATGACTCTTCTAGTGAGGATTCAGAAAAGAGAGAGACAGTAGATAATTTTGTATTATCCTAGAGAATACTTCAATCATCACAAAGAGAATGTTGTAGGCATTAAAGGTACTGTTTGTGAGGATTCAGAAGTCATTAAAATATGTTATTGGAAAATGGAGGAACAGAGATACTTGTTATTTAAGGCAGAAACTTAGTTAAATTGTGTCCTACAGTTGAGTGAAAAGAACAATTTAAGGCAATGAATTTGAATATTTAGCTGAGGAGATTTCTAAGCAAAGTGTTCAGAGCATAGCCTGCTTTTAGCTTTCTGCTTATAGTAAAATGGGATAAACTGAGACAACAATTATTAAGCAAAAAGACACAGGGGTTTGATGATTTTTTTTAAAAATCAGACTATCAAAACTTCAAAGAATGATAAAATTAAGAGAGACACTGTCAGAGGAGCATGCCCTGGAGAGAAAACCAAGGGCCAAGTAGAAATTTTGCCAGTACCTTGAAAGGATCAAAAGCTTAGAGTATTCAGTCACACAGATGGCTCATTGAAGATACTAGACTTGGATCCCCTCAGCCATCTCAGTAGAAAACAAAAATATAAATGGAGTTATTTAGGAAAGACCTGTCTAGGAGTGTCTTGTTCCTGGGCTGACACTATGTATGATATCTCAATCAACAATCAATCAGTTAATCAATCAACCAAATAGCTAGTATGTTTAGGATATTTTTTCTTTATTCCTGCATAATGCTCTTTGAAAAGTGGAGAAAAAGAATAAACCTGATGACTGATTCTAAAGAAATTAAAAATTATTTGAGGATTAAAATGTTTTTAAAATATGAGAAAAATAAAAATTTATATATAATAATTAAATGATTCATAGTATGGTCTAATATTATCATAAGAGTTGAGCAAAAATAAAAATATATGAAGACCTTGAGTCTTCCAACAGGGAGGTAAAATTTAAACTGAACTTGTAAGGATAGAAGTTATTTTTTATGTTGAGCAGAGTAGGGAGACAAGTAGTGAGGAAAAAAGAGCTTCAGGGTAAATGCATAAATTGGCTTAAATAAGAGAATATTTAGTATGTGAATTGAGAGAGATTATATTAGATGGTTAAAGTATGGTAAGAATATATTGAAGATGAAGTTTAGTTTTTCTTTTACTAGAGGAGTAGCAGAAAATCATTAAAATGATCCACTTACTGGAGGCTTGACTCAATCATACTTGTGTTTGTTTTGAAATAAAAAACTTATCTTTTATATTTTACAACCCACCATGTTGAGGAAATGAATGTATAAGTTATTAGATTTATAAAAGTATAAACAAAAATATATGTATTTTATAATTATAAACACATTTAATTACTTTTATGCTATGCATATTTGTATTTGAGCAAATGTGTATTTGGGCACAGAAAACATTAACTATGTAAGAATTTCAAGTCTGTTTATGAAGGAGTGCAAATAATTATGTTGAAAAGTCATGTACAGTAAATTAACCATCAAGCCAGTGTCTACCTAGAGGTGGAATGTGTTGCAATTGTAGGATTTATTTGCTCTTGTTAAGATCCAATTAATTTTGTTCTTATCTTTTTAAAAAAATCTTTCATCAAATAATGTTTTCCAGAAGATTTATCTTTCCCCAGTTATATTATGATTACTCTTTTTTTTTTAAAGAAATAAGTATCTTAGATTTATAGACATTTAAAAGTATTTGAAATCTTACTTGCTAAAGAGTCAGGTAATAAGATCATTAAGCTTTGTTTTCTATTTGTAATGAAAGCATTATTATTGCTTTAAAATGTACTAGTTAAACTAGCTTCAGATCCTTAAGCAGTTGGAATTTGAATAATCTGATTTCATGGTCTTTGTTTTTCTGCCTTTTAGCCTACATCTACATAAAATAGAACAAATCATGTCAAGCTTTATCTACTGCTTTTATCTAACATGACTAGTCTACTACAACTTTGTGTTAGAGTCACGCATTCGTTCCCTTTCTTATTCCCATCTCTCTCCTTTGTTGATTTGTCCACATGCTCTTATATGTCATGTTCTTCAACACAATCATATTCCCAAAATTAACCTTGTGAAATTACTCTCACTAGTTTTTGTGTGGTCCTCTAATCAGTATATGCAATATCCTCAGGTATACTGACAAATTTCTAAAAGTTGAGTTGTCCTATATTTTAATGTAGTTGAAAGTTCAAGATTGTCAGAAAGTTTCCTCAATCTGCATACATAATCTTCAAATAAAATGCTATGTAAACAACCAACATATGTAAAAAGTAACACAATAAAATAAAATGAAAAAATTTTCAACTATAACATAGCTAATATTTATTTTCCTCTCTCTACCACTAACAACTAAAATAAGACAAATTTATCTATTTTAATTGATGAACTTTAAGCAAACACAAGAAAATCTCCAAGTGTTAAAATAAACAAGGAAACCAGAGTGAGAGAAATAAACACACAGATTCATGGAATGCAAATTTATAGAGCTAATTTAGAGGATCTGCATGTTTGGGGTTATAAATATATGAACACATGAATAAAAAAATCAGTTCTTGTCTCAGGGCAACTGCCATATGTTTTGGCTCTAAAATTACTTTCTCCATATTAAAAAGATATAAGAAAAAAATTACCCTTCTTGCTGCTCAAGAAGGTATAAAAGATATTTATCATATTTGACATAAATATAAAAAATATTTTAATGAAAAAGTCATAACTACAGTTACAAACTTCTTGTGACCAAGACAGAATAACAAAACTTAATTTCTCTCTTTCCTTGTAACAATTATAAAGAGAAAAAAAGACAAAAAATAAAAGAATGAACCCAAGTTGCAAATGACAGTAAACACTGACAGAGAGAAAACAAATTATGTGAGCCATTTGGTTGCTCTAGCTTACTGGCTAGAGAGAATTTCTAGACTGCAATGCAGAAAAGGAAAAAGTTAAGGCAGAGAAGTTGAAAAGACAGATCTGGAAGTCCCAACAGATCAAAGTTGTCAGAGCTCACAGGTCAGAATATTGAAGAAAAAGGAGAACTAAAGAGAGTGGGGGCTTTGGAGATCTGCTTAGGGTCCCCCTTGATGTTGAAGCTGAGTGTTGATCAGCAATGCATGTTAGGAAACCACCCAAGGCCTGAAAAAGACCAACCCAAAAGGAGCAGATATAAAACAATTCCCAGGAATCACAGAGTGCTGGGATTATTTTATGTTCCCATCAGCTTAAAAAAAAAAAAAAGTGGAGGTGGGGGTGGGAGAGCCTTATAATTCATTTGGCATTGGGTTAATTAAAAGACGAGAACTGATTCAGTTGTAGGATAAAGGCAGTACTCAATTAAAGTAGCTCCTGCCTAATAAAGCTTAAAAAAAAACCTTGAAAAAAATCAAGTCATTTCCAAGTAACTTAACTGCATCTCAGAACAACGAACAATAATTTTTATAGGAATGTGAAAACATCTAAGATCCAAAAAAGATAAATTTAGAATATCTGACACTTGATCAAATATTACAGGAATAAAAAAAATAAGAAGAAAAATGAGGAAGGAAAACGTAATTCCTAATGAGGAGATAAATAAATCATTACAAGATAACATAAAAATGACACATTTTTATAATTAGCATATAAAGACATTAAAAGTTATTAACTTTATTCCATAATTTAAGAGGGTAGAGAAAAAAATTAAGCATATTAAGTAGGACATAGGAGAAATTTTTTAAAAGGCTCAAATTAGACTTCTAGATATAAGAAACACATGTCTGATATGAAAAATGCACTTGATTATAAGAATGTCAGATTATACATTGCAGGAAAAAAAATGTTAATGAACATGAAAATACAGCAGAACTAACCAAAACAAAACTTATTGAAAAAAAAAGTATTAAAAGGATAAAGGGAGCATAAGTGAAATGTTGTACAATCTCAAATTGCCTAATATATATAAAGAAGTCACTGAAGGAGGAGTTGGAAGGTGGGTCAGATAAAATATTTCAAGTAATAGTGAATAAAAAAATTGCCCAAATTTTATTAAAACTATAAACTGATCCAAAAATTTTAAAAGTTTCTAAGCACATTCTTGGAGAAGAATTTTACAGAAAAAGCACATGATGTTGAATTCCTTAAAAACAGAAAAAAAATAAATAATTTAGAATCAGTTAGAGAAAAACATATATTTTACAAACAGCAAAACAAATACATGAATGACCACAAAGTTCTATTGGGAAAAAAACATAAGTCTGGAGATAGTAAAGCAGTATTTTTGAATTATCAAAAGAAAAAAAGTCAACTTAGCAAAAATGCCTTTTATAATGAAAATATCTTTCAATAGCAAGATAAAGACTTCCTAATATAATAAAAAGTAAAAGAATTTGTCACTAACCTAAATATACTATGGAAATATTACATTTCAGACAAAATAAAAATAATATTTGATGGAAATATGCATCTAAACAAAGGAATTATGAGCACACACATGTACACACAGACTCACACACACATACACACACAATCTAAAACACAACAAACAAAAACAAAAAAGCTAAATGGGTGTGTAAATAAAAAAGTAATATTTTTATATTGATTTTAAAATCTTTAAAAAAATATTGTTCAAAGTCAAAACAGTATGGATATAACGTGGAGTTTATCAAAGTGCATGACAACACCAGAAGGAGAAATGGAATTGCACCGATGTGAGGTAGTTATGTAATACATGAAGCAGAATATCTTTACTTGAAGGTTAACTGAGATAAGTTATAGATATACACCATAAACTCTAAAGCAAACATTAAAAAAAAAAATAGAAAGGATTATAGCTAATGAAGCATCCAAGAAGGTAAAATAAGATTATACACACAATTAATACAATGCATGGCAGAAAAAAAAAAATGGGTGAAAAATAAACACATAAAACTAATAGAAATAAATAACAATCTAGTATTTAAAAAGCAAGTGTATCAAAGCCAACTTAAGTGAAAATAGTTTAAACATTCCAATTAAATGTGAAGAATATACTTAAGAAAAATCTACTTTAAATATAAGGTTGTAGTAATTAAATACAAGTAAAAGGATTGAAAAAGATAAATCATACTAACACTCATTTTAAAAATGGAGTACTTATTTACATAAAAACTGTAATTTTATGGCTAAAAATATCACCAGGGACAAAGAGGAATATAACTTGGCAATGGGCTTAAGTTATCAAAAAGATAATAATCTTACATGTTTATATACTTAATAATAGCACTTATAAATACATGAAGCAAAACAAATGAAAAAATTAAATAAATAAATATATAAATCTATAGTTTTATTTTAGCATTTGATATCACACTGTCAATAATTGATAAAAGTAGACAGAAAAAGTAAGGTATAGAAGATGAGAACAACATTATAAACTGTAAAACAATACTCAATAAATTCAAAGGATAAATCTATACACAGAATCTTTTCTGATCACAATAGAATTAAATTAGAAAGTAACAACAAAGAGATCTCCAAAAAATCCCCAAGAATATGGAAACTAAATAACATATTTCTAGATAACAACTGGAAAGGAGAAATTAAAAGACAAATTAAAGTTTATTATGAACTCGAAAAAAATAACACAAAAATATATTAAAATCTATTAAAGCCAAGTAAAACCAAGGATTTGTGGGAAATTTATAGCCATAAAATTCTTTTTTAGGATTATATAAGAAAAGTCAAATTAATTACCTAAATTTCCATATTAAAAATCAAAAAGAGGAATTTGGTGAGGAGTGACAGACATCTCTAGATCTCTCTTCTTGAAACAACAATAAAATGAACATCTAAAACTCAATTAAAAACACCTAAACTTCATACCAGCACATCTGAGCATGGGATCTGCGCATAAGAGCTACCACGGATCAGAACACCGCGAGTGGGGCAGTGGACTGGGAGTAATAATGAAGCTTCCTATCGCAGTTGCTGGAGTTCCCTGTAGGAAGAGGGGGAGGGGTGAAAGCACAGTGACTTCCCTGACCAGTCCTGCCTGGAAGTACCGGGGCTTGTACAGTGGGCTGGAGGACCTAGTCATCAGGGCAGAAAGCAGAGAAGCAGAGCAGGACCCGCCCAAGCACAAAACTGAGGTTGAGTCGAATCCCCCAACCCTCAACCCAAAAGGCCCCTCCCTGCATATGCTCCAAGACCAATCACCATGGAGCCCCAGGGGAATCTGAACAAAACTAACAGAAACTGCTAGGGATCCAAGAGGCTTAGACACCACCTACTGGAAACCAAAAGAAGAGCAGGCTGAAAAGGGACTTTTATTTAATAAATCTTTTTGGAAAAACAACAGAATATACTTTTATTAATGCCCAGGTGGAGAAATAGTCCATTAAACACCATGAACAACCAAGGTAACATTTTAGAAAGAAAAAGAAAAACCTCCAGAAAATAAACTTACAGACATAGAAAAATGTGACTTAAATGACAGGGACTTCAAGATGAGATCCAAAACAAATCATATCAACAATTTCAAGAATTAAAAAAAAAAAATAACAACTAGATAGCAGAGCAAGGAGACTGAAATTATTTTTTCAACTTTTTTTCCTGACACTTCACTGTTACAATATAGAAAGCTATGGATTTTTCAACATTGATTTTGTACCCAGATACTTTACTGTATTTGCTTATTGTTTCTAGTAGTGTTCTTATGGAGTCTTTAGGGTTTTCTATCTAGAGAATCATGTCATCTGCAAATAGTGACAGTTTGACTTTGTTTTTTATTTGGATGCCTTTTTTATCTTTCTCTTGTCTGATTGCACTTGCTAGGGCTGCCAATATTATATTGAATAAGAGTGGCAATAGTGGACAGCCTTGCCTTGTTCCAGATCTTAGAGGGAAAGTTTTTAGTTTTTTACCATTAAGTATAATGTTGGCTGAGGGTTTGTCATAGATGGTCTATTTGCTTGACAGTCATTTTACTCCTAATTATCTATTTTTGTTGCTGTTGATATTTTGTTTTAGGTGAGCTGACCCCTTTCAGTATTTCCTGTAGTGCAGACCTCGTAGTAGAGAATTTCCTCAATTTTTGTATGTCTGGAAAGGTCTTGATTTCTCCTTCATATCTAAAGGAGAGCTTAGTTGAATACATTATTCTAGGCTGGTAGTTTATTTCACTTAATAGTTTAAATATTTGGTTCCATTCCTTTCTAGCTTGTAAGGTCTGTGCTGAGAAGTCTGATGATAATCTAATGGGTTTTTCTTTATATGTTAACGTTTTCTTCTCCCTGGCTGCCTTGAGAATTCTATCTTTGTTGTTGATTTTTGATAACTTTAATACAATGTGTCTTGGTGAAGGCCTTTTTGGGTTCAGATAATTGGGTATTCTTCTGATTTCTTGAATTTTAAGCTCCAGGTCATTCATTAGATTTGGGAAATTCTAGTCCACTATTTGTCTGAAGAAGAGATGAAATACTGCCATTTGTGACATAAGTCATAAGAAGAGATGAAATACTGCCATTTGTGACAACATGGATGTACCTTGAGATAATCATGCTAAGCAAAATAAGCCAGACAGAAAAATGGTCAAATATAGGGGTAAGGAGAGGATGAAGTTGGTAAATATATGGTAGCTGAAGGAAACTGGACTTTGTGTGGTAAACACAATAGAATATACAGATGTCAAATGACAGTGTACACCTGAAAATTATGATTGTAATTAATCAATGTTATCCCAAAAAACTTAATATAAAAATTAAAAAGAAAAAATTAAACACAAGATGAGCAAAAGAAATGAAAAATAGATAAGATTATGAATTAATAAAATAAAAAACATAAGATAATAAAGTAAATCAAAGCAGCCAAAAGTCAGTTTTTTCAGATTAGTAAGACTAGGAAGATTCATTAGACAGAGATAGTGAAATCAAGAAAACTCCACTATGAGAAATGAAAGAGATAAGAGTATTATGAAAAGTTTTATGACAATAAATTGAAGTTTAGTTGGAAAAACACTGAGAAACAAACAGCCAAAACTCAATGATAAATAAGTAACTTCAACATCTTGTACATATTAAAATAATTTGTAGTTAAACAATTTTCTAGGAAAAAAATTCTAGACTCAGATGGCTTCATTTTTTATATCAAAAAATTAAAGAAGACAAATACTAGTATATAAATTCTAAAATATTAATTGTTGGTTCACATACTTGGAGCTTCCCTGGGTAAATCTACAACTGGCCTCTGAGTCTATGGCCATGCTACTCTGAACAAGCCAAATCCTGTCTGATCTCAGAAGCTAAGCAGGATTAGGCCTGGTTAGTACTTGGATGGAAGACTATCTAGGAAGATGAGGTGTTGTAGGTGTAAAAAATAAAAAAAAAATAAGGGATTGTAAGCTTACAAGGTCCTTGAAATCTGTGAGGTCAACCAAGGGTTGCCTCATCTAAAAAGTAAAAAAAAAATAAATAAAATAAAAAAAATAAAATTGGCCTCTGAACGTGGAGGGCAATGAGAGACTGAAGAAAGAGACAAATTATTTCAGATTGGTAAGTGTGATAAGCAAGGTTGCTTACATACATGTGACTTGGGCATCTAAAAGATAAATGGATCTCCATATTTGCTCCCTAAGATTCTAAATATTGATACAGAGGCCTTAACTAGATTCAATCGTGTATGTCATCCATATGGTCTCAACAAGGCATTGCTCTCTCAAAGCTGCATCCTTGAAAATGACTTTGCTCTGGGGAGATGGGCAGAAGTATAATGTAAGGACAGAGGAGGGGGCGAGGATCTTCTCATTACTTGGGTCCAGCTCCCAGGTCAACTATAGGTCCAGCTCCCAGGTCAACTATGGGTCATTCTCAATGACCTTCCCCAACACTAATCTACTAAAATACAAATATAAAAGTACTAAACTTTAAAAAATGTGTGTTTGATGCTTCACAGAGCCTCCACTATTAGGCATAGTAAGTATGAAATACTTTAGTATATTAAAAAACCTCAAATATTTATCAAATAAATAATATAATTAATAGAGATCATCTCACACGTCTAAATGTGCATTGTCATTGTTGAATTTATTGAGTTTAATAATTTCATTTTCTCACCAAAGGATTTCATTACAACATGCCTTCAAATGGAAAGATAAGGTATACTTGTTAATAAACTAATCTACATTAATTAAATTATCTGTATGAGCAAAGTACATATTTTTAAATAATTATATTTTACTGCAATTTTAGTTGAAGATTTTTAATGGATCCCTTTCTTCTAAGATAGATGGAAAAGGAATTCCAAGTACACTGGAGAATTGGTATAAATTCCTGAAAAGGCATCCATATTAAATAATAAGATTTTATCTTTGAAATCAAAAGGAACAAACAAGAAAATTATAATTAAGTTGCACATTTATTTCCAAAATATTAAATTACCCATTTACTCCAATCTTTACTGTCTCGTAAGTCTATAGGCAAAGGACACCATGGTAAATGTTACTATACATTTCTTTGTGGTAAATTGAGTAGTGACATCTAGTTGATTCACAAGATGAAATCCATCTGTCAGGGTTTGAATTTTGGTTTTGCCTCATCTTTTGTCCTTGGACAAAAATTTTTCTGAGCCCTTGTAATTACATCAATAACATAGGGTTAGAAATAGAGGTTACTTTAAGGCAGATTACAAGGATTTTTAAAAATTATATAAAGGTCTCAGAAGAGTTCCTGCTATGGCTAAACAATAAATATTAGTTGTGATCATTGGCTTCATGGGAGTAAAGTATATTTGTATGCTGATTGAAGCTTTGAGTCTATTATTCTCTCCTGTTGATCACTAGCCTACTAGTCTCTTACAATTAAATTAGTAATATCAAAGAATTAGAATCAAGGGTCAGCATTCCTAATTAACTTTTAGAAATAACCATTCAAAAAGTAACTATCCTTGAAACTTTTAAAGAAATTTAAATATAGACTTCATATGCATCTTGATTGTTAAAATAATATGGGTTTCTTAAAGGCATTAGTACTCTTTTAGCTGAATCCCATAAAAATCAGAAGTTTATTATAATTTTTGGCAGATGTGAATCAGACATAGGTAAAAATCAAAAGAAACTTTTGCTCAAGAGGTTTACGAATTTATTTGATTCATAAGCAGTAGACAGTGCAGCCTTTTTTTAATTAAGAAAATCTAGGTTAACAAATATATTTGCATATATTATTTAATGTAACTTTATCTATTTAGGGATTATATAGTGTACTCAATATACTTTATTATTATGTAATTCTTTCTAATTACCTACAAATTCTTTTGGGGAGATTTTACTGCTTTATGTTGCCGGTGCAATTGGGGATATATAACTTGCAGTAAATGTTAAGTCAATTCTAAAATGTCTGTGTTATTTGGATGGCTTTCTTTTTATTAAACAGACTTTTAAATCACATTAGGCTATTTATTTAAAAAGCAATGAGTATCCACGATGGAGTAAATGGTGTTGGACTGTCCTTCTACTCAAAAAAACTAAACACAGAAAAAATATAAAATGATTGTTTTTAGGTAATGTATACCAGGAAGCACAGTTTATGACACCCAAGATGATAAACAAACAAATTAAATAACCCTGTTATTATACCAGTTCCTAGAATAACATTTTTATCAAGGCCATGGAGAAGCATGTATGGTGATCTTGCTGAGTTCAGGAGACAGAGGAAGGTTGAAGTGAGCAGATTTTACAGGGCAGACTACAAGGCTTCAGAGCTTAGAGCTCCTGAGGGGCTTTTATTTGAATAGTAAGGTGCACATGTTTGGGGTCAACTGCATTGGGCCAAGCAAATAATTATGGGGGAAAGAACCACTACCAGGGAGCTGTGAACTGACCAAATTTCAGAGCTCACTGATTTACATTTCCACTGAGGGGATATAACTGTTGGTTGCTGCACATCTTTGACAACATCTGTTATTTTGACAATTTAAAAGAAAAAAGATGCTTGTTTGATTGATGAGCATGATATAGAGATTGTGCTGTCAGCCAGAGTGGAAAGATGCCAGTGAACATTTGTGGCATTCAGTAGCATCTCCAGAAAAGTCATGCCTTAATAGATGGAATTAAAATATATATACTTTAAAAGTTTATTGTAGAGATATTCAAGGATTTTTTAAAAATGAACATAATGTAGTAAAAAATGAAAATGATTAAAAAGAAACTAATGAAGCATATAGATCTAAAAACAATGCAATAAAGTGAAGCAAATTTACAGAATGAACTTATCAGTAGATATGACTCTAAAGAATGAAGATTGGTACACGTGAAGACAGAAAAAAAAGTCAAAAATGAAATACAAGAAATTTAAAAGGTTGATGGGGGAAAATAAGAAATAGAAACTTAGCAACAAGTAATCTAACATTCATATTTTTGGAATTCCAGTGGGGAAAAATATGGAAAGGAAGAAAAACACTGAAAAGTATGTTAACACACACACACACACACACAATTTTCTATAAAAGGTTGTGTTTTGTATTTAAATTTTTATATAACAAAGAGTCTGGAAGGCAGCAATCATGTACCAGCTACCAAGAAAATTAAGCTGGACACTCACATTAGGTTTTGATTTAGAAATTAACAAAATATTTGTGATTTTAAACATAATTTCAATGTAGAGATGGCAACTACACATTAGAATGAAGATTGGAAGGTTAAATTATTTTTTTAACAATATATTTACTGCAATTTGACTAAATATAAATATGTACAAATTACAATACATACCCACATAAATAATCTAATTTAATAAACATTAAAATTTATAGAACTTTGTAATATCCTCCATTGTAATGGTGAAGGGTGATCATCTTTACCAATATATATTGGCAATTTAATTACCCTCTTTTGTGGTTTGTCTGTTTTTTCTTTTGCACATTTCTTAAACTCTGTTTTTAAATTATTGCTTTCAGTTTTCATTTATATATTATATTTTATATTAACGACATTGGTTAAATTTATTGTAATTATCTTTCTTAGAATATAGTTGTATTTTAATTTTTTCAGTTATCAAGTTTTTATTTTATAGTCAATTTAACAATACTTACATTGTAATTTTAGTGTTTTGTGTCAAGAAATCCTATTTCCATAAGTTATCTCTCTATACATTTTTAAATTAATAAATTAATTAATTTTTTATGGTGACATTGGTTAATGAAATCCAATGTTTCAGCTGTACACTTTAACAGAAGGCATATGTATATTTACACTGTGTACTCACCTCCTATAGTTAGATCCCCTTTACCCTGTCTACCTCCCCGTTCCCATCATTACATGTTTTATTCTAAAAGTTTTATTCTAAAAGTTTATCCCCTTTACCCTGTCTACCTCCCCGTTCCCATCATTACATGTTTTATTCTAAAAGTTTTGTTTCCTTGTCATAGTTAACATTTAATATACCTATAATTGAATTGTCTACACGATGTGACAATTTGAGTATTTTGTGTCAAGAAATCTTTTTTATAGAAGTTATTAATATATTATTGCATGTTTTATTCTAAGAGTTTCAAGTTTCTTTGTCATAGCTAATATTTAATTCACCTGTAATTGAATTGTTTACATGGTGTGACATAGGAATCAATCATATTATATTATCCCAGTAGCATTTATTAAATTTTTCATTCTTTAAACAATAGTCTGTAATGTCAGATACATGAACATTTGTGTCTTTTTCTGAGATCGTTATTCTAATACTTTAGTTCATCTGTGTAGCTGAGCATCACTTTTCTTTTGCAGGCCATTCTAAGTTAATATTTATCTGGGGGATATCCATGACTACACAAAGATAAATGGATATCTATGTGAGGGCATCTATGTGAGGATATCTATGCTTCTTAATCCTCAAATGACACCTTTTTAAACTCATAGCTCATTTTAGGATAGTTTGGTGACTGTTGTCTCCCTTTGACAATATGATAATTTTTCCATCCTATCTTTTCACTGAGAATTTCATTAAATAGGTTCAAGTTTTAGATAGGTGTGTAAATTTTCCTGATGGCTGAGCAACCACTGAAATATGATCTTAGTTATCACTGTTTGCATAGGAACCAGAATAGCTTCAAATCTATTCTGATTTACCATTGGCTAGCTCCCTTTCTAATCTGCAACCACAGTGACTTAAACAATAACAACAACAAACAAACAAAGTAAAACCAAATAGACTAACCAAACAAATAAAAAACCCAAATGTCTGCTATAATACATTTAGTATCTATGGGTGTTATGTATTGAAATATATATTTTTTCAGGGTATTTTATACAATATAATCTCCAAATTGAAAGTCCAGACAAATATTTCTAGAAGTTTTGACATAAAAGAGCAGAAAAGAAAGCAGTTGCTGGACAGCAATTCTCCATACAATGTATCTTTATTTTTATAATAGAGCAGAAATTTTTTCAATAAAGATGTGCTCCTTAGTTCTATATATTTCCACACTCTCTCCATTTTTTTATACCCTGCCTGTCTCTCTATTTTATGTTATCTTTCAGATGCGCATAGACATCAAACCTTGCAATACCTAATTTAGACATTTTATTCTCCTTTCTATATTTATCTCACTCTCAAGTTTGAAAAGTATTCAACTTGTGATGGAAACAGAACTAAAATTAGAGTAAGATAAACATTTTTTTTTTTACTTTTATCATAATAACACCTGCCTCAAACGCATTACACTCCCTTTTCTATTTACCCACCTCTACAAATATTGCCTGAAAACCCATCTTTCTTACACTTAAAATTCTCACAAGCCATAGCTTATTTTGAGCTCAGATCATACTGACATTCTTCTTTTATATTTCTGTCACACTCTTGTATTCTTTTTTGGTTATACGGTACCTCTTCTACCTCTTGTAATTAGAAAAGGAAAGAGGGAGAGAAGGAAGAAAGGAAGGAAAGTCAGTTAGAATCTTGCAAATGGTTTTCGGGCTTGCTTACTATGCATTTTAAATAGTTTTTATTTAATTTGCTCTTTTAGGTTATTCTTGAGTATGTGACTATAATCTTATTTCTGAGGGGCCAGTTAATGTTGAATCATATTCTTATCTAAAGTTTCTAGTCATTAGATCATAGCTATACTTTATATGTATGCAAAATTTTTATTTACCAAAGTTTATGAAAACTATCACATTATGCATTCTTTTCCTTTATCATCAGAGCTCCAAAAAGGCCTAGTTAATAGCTATGCTTAAAATGTCATTCTTTTTGATGTTTTATTTTCCCCTTCTGGTTTCAAGTGGTTAAATATGTCATAAATTATTATATAAACAAAATGATACTATTAAAAAATGTCTGGGTCACAAAAATTATCCAAAATGCTTTATATTTTATTGGTGACAAAACTTTAGAAAATAGTAGGTTTTTGATAAATATCATTAATATTGGATCAAAATTAATCCAAGTTGGGGACCTGGTCAGAGATATTCTTGACCCACTAAAACAATTTCTTGCAACCCTTCTTTCTACATTTCCAACTGCATGCTAAATATTAATTAGTGTTCAGGATAATGACACTGAGAACTTGCAAGACCTGAGTTTGATGTGATTTTGCTAAAAAGAAGCTACTAATCTGCCTCCATGGCTTTAGACATTTTAGAACTATTTCCTAGACATTTTAGAAATATTTAGAAATAAATATTTCAGTCACCTCCTGGCTCCTGGAGAATCCATATTACTGCCTACTTAGATTTCCTAAGTATTTTAAAAAGCATCATCTCATCATTATTATTATAGATGTTAATGACATACATAAGTGCTGATATATCAACACACATACACACAATCTTCTGCTTGGAAATATGAAAATTCAGAGCAACTGGATCAACTACAGAGCTGCCTTTATAAATTAAATTCTTAGGGTAAATTATTTAACCTTTTACATTTTCTATTTATTTCTTAGTAAAATACATTTTAAAAACATCACTTCATATGCAAATCTTCATATGTGAAAGATTTTAATGTTGGCTTTTTTTTTTTTAATTTGAGGTTGAAAGTCTAGCTCTCAGTTTTTTTTTCTTCTTTCTTTCCTATTTAGACTTTACACCATTAAATTTTAATGCTCAGGGTTAAAGTCACCAGGTGAGTAGTAGCAAATATTTATGACTTCCAATGCTAAAGAGTGAAGCTTTACACAGTTTATTAGCTGAGTTAAATAAACCATTTTTTTCACTCAATAGTTTAAGAAAGTGATTGAAAATAAAATAAAATTTTAAATTATATATGTTCAAGAATATTCTAATTTAGTTGGAGTGATAGGAAACTCTTACTTGAAATAATACCTCTAAATACCCCTTACAAAGCAATGTATATCTTAATTTCTCTTGGCTATAACATATTTCACTAAAAAGATCTGAACAACATAATTAAATAAAGTATATAGTTAAACTAAACTGACACCTGTCCACTTTCAAATTAATTATTGACTGAAAATTTCAGCTTAGAGGTGCATAGTTGCCCAGAGTAATAGATGAAGAACCATGGAATAGCTACCTAGAATAATAGCCATTGTCTTTAGCTAAGATGAGCACTCTGAGGTAGAAAAAAAGCAGAATAAACCAAGTCATGCATCTCCTCCTTCTGCAGCCGCTGCCCGTGCTCACTACTTGAAGTAGCCAGATTTTATGTTTGCATAGGGACACGTAATATCATTATTGTCACCTCTCTCCCTCTCTGTCTATATGTAATGCTATAAATTCTACCTCATAAATAAAACTCAAATTTCCTCAATTTTGTTTATCATGTAGTCATTATCAGAACAAGTTGTCTTTTTTTTTTTTCAAGGAAATACAACAAATGTCAAAATATTCTGTTGGTCTCCAGTCTTGTTCCTCTTCCATTCTCCACATTTTAGCAAGAGTGACCTGTTTTAGAAAAACAATAGATCATGTCACTTTCCAGTGTATAGCTATCTTAATGCTTTATTTTTATTTTTTAAATTAATTAATTTTATTATGGTGATATGGGATAATGAAATCCAGTAAGTTTCAATATATATACACATATATATGTGTACAATTCAACAGTAAGGTGTACAATTCAACAGTAAGGCACATGTATATATATATATATATTGCATTGTATGTTCACCACCAAATGCTTTAAATAAAGCTGGATACAAGCCTGGATACATTTATGGGGCCTGCAGGGCCCTGAAGATCCAGCTTTTTATTAACTCATGGGGCATCAGCTACCCCCACGCTCATCAATCGCTTCAGTCACATGGCCACTTTTCCCACTCCTAGTTTTAAAATAGGCCATACTCTCACATTCTTTCTGCCTTCCCACAAAACTTTCTTTGATCTGGAAAATTTCCCAGCATTTTAGCATCTTACCCTTTTACCTTACTCATATCTGGCCTACCTCAGCTGACTCTTTCCCACTTCTCAGTTTTTAGTTTAGAGGTTGATCCATCCAAGTGTTATTTCTGGATTCTCACAACCAGGGGGCAGCAACATTTTTCTCTAAAAGGCCAATAGTAAATATTTTAGTTCTGCAGATCTTGTTTTGTTTTAGTTACAATCGTTTAAAATGTTAAAAGTATTCTTAACTCTCAGACCATCCAAAAACAGGTAGAATTTGTAACACTGTAATTTGCCAGCCACTGCTCTGGATGCTTCTTCATATGTTCCCAAAAGTACCTTACTCTTTCCTTAAAATAACACTTACTAACATTGTAATTGCTGAAAACTTTTCATTTTTAAGTGATTTTAAATTTATGAAAGAGTTTAGTACTCGTATATCCTTTATCAAAATTTTCCTTATATTAACATATAACCATGGTACATTTATTAAAACTAAAAAAATTTTAATTGGCACAACATTGGCAACTGAATATGAAAAGTTATTTGGATTTTACCACTAAGTAGTTTTCCCACTAATGTCCTTTGTTACAGGATCCAATACAGAATAAAACATTGCATTTAATTATTGTCTCTTTTGTTTCTTCTAATTTATAACATTTTCTCAGTAGTTGTTTATATATATATATATATATATATATATATATATATATATATATATGCCATATTTTATATGTCTTTCAATTTGGCTTTCCCCCTTCTCTGATGTTTGATCATAATTAGATTGTGATTATGGATTTTGAGGAAGAATATCATAGATAACAATTTCCCTCCTCTTTACTTCCTATCAGGAGGTATATGACATTAATATGGCTTATTTCTAATAATATTAGCCTTGATTACTTGGTTAAGGTTTCATTTGTCAAATTTATCTTCCTTTCTTACTTATTTCTCTTATATTAATTTTTTGCTCAACTATTCCTGTCCTTAATACAAAAAACAAAAAACAAACAAACAAAAAAACCCTGTTTCTAACAGACATCACAACTGGATGCTACAAAAACAACTTATGTTAAAATTGAACATATACAAATCACACCTCCTGTGCATACTGGCACTTATTTTTTAAACTATTGTCTTTTTTGTAGTTAATATTATACAAATATTAAAAAAGAGCTTCTGACTATTAATCTTTGGGGGATATAATTCATACTTAGAGGGGTATTTTTATAAACTATATCAAATGTACCATAAAAAAGAGAGACTTCATCCTGGACGTCTTCCAAAATTTATATGTGACTATGAGAATGGAAGCTGAGTTGAACTTAACTACTCTGCATCAGAACACATGAGTGATTAAAAGAAACACCTAGAGGAAACATGGAAAAGAGAAGAACTTCCAGTTAGACTGGAAATTCTATGGGAGTAATTATTATGGACAAAAATAAAATGAATTAGAGTTCATCCAAGTAGATGCTTTAAGAGAATTTGTTTTTACTAGGAGTATGTGATATATCTCCTTGGTCTTCAGTAAACCCTACAGTTCTTAGTAATGATTATGCAGAAGTGTATTCTTTAGAGAAAAAAATTAAGAAATGCTGAATTACATGTTAAAATAAGTGGTAGGAGAAAGTAAAACATCTCACAAAGAACCAAAAATAAATACATAAGTAAAATAAGAAATAAAGGGATAGGTGACTTCTCAGTTACATAATATTAAACTACATTCAATCTAATAGGCCCAAAACCTAAAATTCAATTCCTTTTCTTCTGCCAATTCATCTTCTCTATTCATCAAGATCAATAATAAATCATCATAAATATTCAATCTATCCCACAGACATAGTCTGTAAAATCTCATCATCTCTTCACCTAAGCTATTGCGACATCTTATTGTGGCCCATTTGGTACTGGGTATCAATTGGGTTACTAACATCAGGCATAGTAAATAGTGACACACAGAAAGTGTCATGTCACACCAAGGAGGACCAATTTCCATCTTGAATCACAATTAGAAATAGGTTTTTGTCAGAGTAGCTTAAACTTCTCCTCCTCCTCACATCATATATAACGTGGTGGCAAAGATTACTTGAAGAACAGAAAGAACACAGGCAACACGACACTGAAGTTATATGCATAGGGGAAAAAATTGCAACTATATTATTAAGTAAAAAATGCCAATAGAATTTTGTTGATTTTATGTAGAATTAAGATCATTTTTAGAAATTAATAATTAAAAACATTGTTCTTAAGCATAATACTTATAACAAGTATAAATGATTATGCATGTTTTGTGCCGATTATTTAATATTCAGAGCTTAACATCTACTTTTTCCTATAATTTTTACAAAATTTTATAAAATCACTGTTTTGTTTATATTTCATGGATAAAACAAACAAACAAACAAACAAACAAAAACAAGTTAAATAATTTGCCTAGGGTTTTACAGCTGGCATTTTGTAGACCCAGAATTTGAACCTAGGCCTATCATACTGTAAGGTTTATGCTATAACACTTCTCATAAAGTGAGACAAAGTCTAAAACCTTTTAATCAATATACCTTATACAAATTTGCCTTACCAAACTTATGTTTGAATGAGTTAACTTCATTCACTGACATTCTTTTTTTCGTTTTTAAATGTATTTTTAAATTTTTAAATTATAGTTGGCATATAATATTATATTAGTTACAGGTGTACAATGCAGTGATTAGATATTTATATAACTTATGAAGTGATCACTGGGAAAAATCTAGTACCCATCTGACACCATACATAGTAATAAAATCATTGACGATATTCCTTATGCTATACTTTAAAACCCATGACTATTTTGTAACTACTAATTAGTACTTCTTGGTCCCTATCCCTTTTTCAGCCACCTACAACACCCTTCCTGTCTGGCAATCATCAAAATGTTCTCTGTATCTATGAGTTTGTTTCTGTTTTGTTTGTTTGTTTATTTCAATCTTTAGATTCCACATGTAAGCGAAATTGTATAGCACTTTTCTTTCTCTGTATGTAATACTCCATTCAGCACAATACCCTCTAGGTTCATCCATGTTGTTGCATATGGCAAAATTTCATTTTTTTATGGCTGAATAATATTTCATTGGATATATGTACTACTTCTTCTTTATCATCTCATCAGTTAATGGACACCCAGACTGTCTTTTTGTCTTGGCTATTGTAAACAATGCTGCAATAAATATATGGATGCACAGGTTCCTTTAAAGTAGTATTTGAGATTTCTTCAAATAAATATCCGGAAGTGGGATTAATGGATCCAATTTTAGCCTTTGTTTTAAAGTCTATTTTGTCTGGAATAAGGATTGCTACCTCAGCTTTTTATTTGTTTGTTTCCATTTTAATGAAATCAATTTTTTCATCCCTTTACTTTCTGTGTGTATCTTTTGATCTGAAGTAAGTCTCTTACAGGCAACATATATAAGGGTCTTGTTTTCTTATCCATTCAGCAAATCCTATGTCTTTTAATTGGAGCATTTAATATATTTACATTTAAACTAATTGTTGACATATATGTAATTATTGCCATTTTATTATTATTATTATTTTTCTTCATCTTAAAAAAGTCTCTCTAACATTTCTTATAATACTTATTTGGTGGTGATGAACTTCTTTAGCTTTTTCTTGTCTGAGAAGGTCTTTATCTATCCTTCATTTCTAAATGATAGCTTTCCTGGGTAGAGTAATCTTGGTTGTAGGTCCTTGCTTTTCATCATTTTAAATGTTTTATGCCAAGCCCTTCTGGCCTGCAAAGTTTCTATTAAGAAATCAATGGACAGTCATATGAGAGTTTCCTTATAGGTAATTAATTGCTTTTTTCTTGTTGCTTTCAAGATTCTCTGTTTGTATTTAACTTTTGGCATTTTAATTATGATGTGTCTTGGTGTAGGCCTCTTTGGGTTTACCTTGTTTGGGACTCTCAGTGCTTTCTGGGCTTGCATGTCTATTTCCTTTGCCAAGTTAGAGAAGCTTTCTGTCATTGTTTTTTCAATAGGTTTTCAATTTCTTGCTGTCTCTCTTTTCCTTCTGGTACTCTGATAATGTGAATGTTGTTATGCTTAATGTCCCAGAGGCCCCTTAAACTATCCTCATTTTTTTCTTAATTCTTTTTTTTTTTTTTTTTTGCTGTTTTGATTGGGAGTTTTCTGCTACCTTAGAATCCAAATTACTGTTTCAATCTTCTGCTTTATCTAATCTACTATTACTATTGATTCCCTCAAATGTATTTTTTATTTCAGGTATTGTATTCTTCATTTCTGACTGTTTCTTTTTTGTTTTATAACTCTATTTTTATGTTTGCTATCTCTTTTTTAAAGTTCTCACTGAGCTCATCCTCTTTTCCCTTATGTTTATTGAACATCTTTGTAACCAGTGTTTTGAACTCTGCATCTGGTAGGTTGCTCATCTCCATTTTGTTTAGTTCTTTTTCTGAAACTTTGTTTTGTTCTTTCAAGTGAGACATGTTTCTGTCTTCTCGTTTTGGCTTTCTCTCTGTGTTTGTTTCCTTATATTAGATAGGGCTGCAATTGTTTCCAGTCTTAGTAGAGTGGCCTAATAGATTAGGTAGGCTGTGGGTTCCAGCAGCACAGTCTCCCTAGTTACCTGAGCTGGGTGCTACAGGTGTTACCCCTGTATCAGTTGTATGT